>ML388352.1:0-116865 GCA_005239525.1 Nicotiana knightiana | reverse complement strand
CACCCCCCCCAAGTGTTCGAATGCGAAAAATGCGAATTTGAACAATGGAAGTTTTACATCTTCGAGGATTCCACTAGTGAATTTCTAGATAATCTTCATCTCGATAGCAAACTTAACTTCCTCATAGGAATTTATGCTATCGATCCAATGATTATCTAACAATACCCCTGTGGCTTTCACTTGTGAACGGTCGGGTAATCTTTGTTCGACAACAAAATTTTACTTCCCGGTAGGAACTTTGCTATCAAACAAAAGACTAGCTAACCGCTCCGTAGTGGTTCTTCGATTGTGTGTCTTGTCATTTAAAGGTATTATTGTTGTTGCTGAAGCTTCCTTTGTAGTATGCTTTCCGTTGTCGCCTCATTAAGAAACTTTCCAGAGAAACCAAATTGGGACAAAAACTGGACGAAGGGAAAAAGAGTGCAGCACATACTTTCACTATAGGTGATGTTCATCATCAATATTATCTCTTGAGGTGTGCCACGTTCTAGTTGCTTAGAAATTTTTCACCATCTTGATTCTCTAACTCGTAAGACCCTTTTGCGGTGACAGCTCATACCCCGTAGGGGCCTTCCCGTGTTGGACCCAACTTCCTTGCATTGAGTTCCCGATTGTTTTGAGTTAGTTTCCTTAATACCAAATGTCCTACTTTGAAAAATTGGAGGTTGGTACTTCGATTGTAATATCTCTTTATTCGCTGCTTTTGTGATGCGTTCCTTATATGGGCCAAGTCCCTGCATTAATAGAACAGTTCCAAATTGACTAACATTGCTTCATTGCTCGCTTCTTCGTTTGAAAAAAAATACCTCAGGGTAGGTTCACCTATTTCCACTGGGATTAGTGCATATGCCCCGTACACAAGAGAAAGATGAGTCTCAATTTAGCTGTTGTTCGGTATACCCATAGTACACCTAGCAGCTCTTCGGTCCATTTACCTTTAGTTGTTTCTAATCTCCTTTTGAGACTTTGTATAATCACTTTGTTTGATGATTTTGCTTGGCCTTTTGCGCTCAGATGATTGGGTGATGATGTGATCCTCTTGATTTTCAAGTCTTCGAGGAACTTTGTGACTTTGCGCCTATAAATTGTAGGCTGTTGTCGTAGGCTACTTCTTTTGATATCCCAAATCTACAAATAATGTACTCCTACAAGAAATCTACCATTTCATGTTCGCCGATCGTCTGATAAGGACCTGCTTCAACCCACTTAGAAAAATAGTCAGTTAAAATCAAAAGACGTCTTACCTTACAGGGGGCCAGTGGTAGTGGTCCGACGATATATATTCCCCACTTCACGAACGACCATGGTGACAAAAACAGATGCAACGACTCTGCTGGTTGATGTACCAATGGTGCGTAGCATTGACATTTATCACATTTCTGAACATAAGCCTTGGCATCTTGCTCTATCCGGGGCCAGTAATGTACTACCCTAATTAATTTCAACACCAAGGAATCTACGCCCGAGTAATTTCTGCAGATCCCTTCGTGGGCAATGAGCCTTGGAAAGATATTTTATATAGTTGACCTACTTTGAAACTATATTGCACTGCCTTAATGCTAGTTCCCGAGATGCCTTGGGATCTTCAAGCAACTTTCTGTGCTCGATATAGTCAATGATCTCACTTCTCTAGTCCCAGACTAGATTGGTCGCGTTTACCTCAAAATAGCTATCTGCATCCAGCACCGAGTGCATAAGCTACACAACCGTATCGTAGTCCGATCCTTTCATTTTTGTAGACAAACGATGGTTAGCTAGTGCATTCTCTTCCCTTGGGATATGCGTAATTGACCACTCGCGGAATCGAGCGAGCAGAGCCTGAACCAACATTATGTATTGTTTCATGCGTTCTTCTTTGGCATCGTAGATCCCGTAGACCTATTTACTACAAATTGAGAATCGTACTTGATTTCAATGACATCGGAATCTAGTTCCCTGGCCAGTTCGAGTCCTGCAATCAAAGGTTCATATGTCACTTCATTGTTAGTTAAAGGAACAGTTCTTATGGCTTGCCTCAGGGTTTCTCCCAAGGGTTTGATTAATATTATGCCGAGCCCGGTCCCTTTCACATTGGAAGCTTCGTCCATCTTCATCTTCACGGACTAAAGAAGCACTTACCGCAACCTCCGAGACTGCTAAGTAGATCATCAGTTTTTTGCCTTCCTCCGATTCTGATAGTAATGGAGGACTCGACAAATACCTTTTTAAATCCCTCAAAGCTTGTTGACATTTCAGGGTCCATTCGAAGTTGTTCTTCTTTTTTAGAAGCAAGAAGAAATGATGGAATTTATTGAAAGACCGAGAAATTAATCTGCTTAAAGCAGCCAATCTTCCCCTTAGCCTTTGAACCTCTTTTACGCTTGATAGCTGGTTCAGGATATCTTCGATGGATTTTATTTGATTAGGTTTAACCTAAATCCCCCTTTGTAACACCAAGAATCCCATGAACTTACTGGAGCTCACCCGAACACACACTTCTCACGTTAAGCTTTATGTTATGCTTTTATAATATGCCAAAAGTTTCTTGCAAGTGTTTGAGATGATCAACTGTGTTCAAAGACTTAACAAGCATATCATCTATGTAAAATCCATGGTTTTCCCTATCTGCTTTTCAAACATTTTGTTCACGAGCCGTTGATAAGTGGCTCCGGCGTTCTTTAGCCCGACGGGCATCACATTGTAACAATATGTGCCGAAATTAATGATAAACGAAGTCTTTTCCTGATCTTTTGGGCTCATCTTTATTCAGTTGTACCCGGAGTAAGCATTGAGGAAACTCACTAGCTCGTGCTCGGCCGTTGCATCAATCATCTTTTGGGCACGCCTTATTTAAGTCCTTATAGTCTATGTACATGCGAAATTTGTTATTAATCTTTGGAACTACTACTACATTATCTAGCCAATCGGGATACTTTACCTCTCGGATTGAACCGATGTTAAACAAGCGAGTTACCTCTTCTTTGACAAATTTGTTTTTGACCTCAGCAATAACACGTTTTTTCTATCTTACCGAAGGGATGCTGGGATCTAAGCTTAGTTTGTGTACGATCAATTTTGGCGGAATACATGTCACATCCGCATGCGACCATGAAAAATAAACGACATTAAATTTATGGAATTCAATAAAACTAGACTGAAGCTCGGGGTGCAGTCATGTGCCCTAGTGGAACTTCCTTTCTAAAAACTTTTCGAACAATGTAACTTGTTAAAATTCCTCCGCTGTAGATTTTATTGCGTCCTTCTCTTCTGGTACCTGAAAATACCTTGGTACTTGATAGGATTCCGACGACTCTTCCCCCTGGTTGACTTTGCTCGACTCGGGAACAAGCGCCAGTTCCTGTAATTGCTATGGTGCATGCTCCATCTCTTTGCTACTTGAGACTGATATTGCATTCATGTCCCTTGTTGTCGGTTGGTCACCTCTTATTTTCTTAACTCCCTTGGGAGTTGAGAATTTCAGCAACTGATGATATGTCGATGACACAACCTTCATTTCGTGCAACCATGGTCTCCCCAGGATGATATTGTAACCCATATTGTTGCCACTAGCTCGAAAAAGGTTATCACCCCCTCGACATTCGTGGGTAGCAAGATCGACCCTCGGTTTGTCACACTTGCCAGATTAAACCCGGCGAGGAGTTTTGTGGACGAACTTCCTGGATCCACCAGAACACGTTTAATTTTAAAATCTAAGACATTTAGAGAGATTACATGGCGTCGTTATGCGGTAGTAGCAGTCCATGTCCCTCTTCCTCTGTGAAGGTAATGTCGTCTTTAGCGAATTCTCATATTCTCTTGATGTGGGTCAGTGATACCTTCGTCTTTTTTGCCGCCAAGAATGTAACCCTATTAATCTCCTTTCTCCCGAAAATCATGTTGATTGTCAGGCGCGGAAGATCTTCTCCTGCTTTAGAAGGCTCCTCGTTATAATGATTGTGACCGTAGTTATTTTTAGCCCAGTCACTTAAGAATTCCCGGAGATGGCCTTTTTCAGCAATGTCACCACCTCTTCAGGCAGATGCCGGCAGTCCCCAGTCCGGTGATCGTTTTTCCCACGGTATTCAGACCACAAATTAGGATCCTTCTGGGTAGGATCAGATCTCATTGGCTTCGAAAATCGTGCTTCTTTAATGTTCATCATAGCCGACACCAGCTCCACTACGTTGACATTAAACTTGTATTCGGAAAGCCTGGGGTAAGAAAAATCTTGAGAACCTGACGTTTCCTTGTTCTGCAATGACATGTTATTTCGGTCACGATCAGTTTTCCTATCGGTAGCGAATCTATCCGCCAATGAAAACCTCTGCCACGTCCTTTTGCCCGTTCATAGGGCAAAACTCACCCCTTGAAGATCGTCTATCTGAGTCGATACCGTCTCATGACTTTTCTTTATTCTTCTCCCGTTCACAATCCTTGGTTGAAGCCGGGAATATCTTCCCATGTCGTTGCCTGGAACTCGAGCAGGCTTTCATTCAGTTTTTGGGAAGAATAAGAGCTCCTCGGATCCAAACCTTAAGTGAATGCTTCAGCTGCCCATTCATCCGGTACGACCGGAAGCAACATCCTTTCCTTTAGGAATCTCATTACAAACACCCCCAGCAACTCAAAATCTCCTTGCGCAATCCTGAATATATCAGCTTTTTAGGCATGTACCTTTTTGGCCCAACATGGGCTTTGATGAAAAAGTCTGTAAGCATTTCAGAGGAGTCTATAGAATATTCGAGCAAAAATGAATACCACATCAGGGCTCCCTTCGTAAGAGTTCTCCTGAATTTGTTCAGCAAAACTGACTCAATCTCGTGGGAACTAAATTGGTCCTCTTCACCGCCGTTATATATCTTTAAATAGCAATGAGTAAAGCGTTCTCCTTTGCAACAGGGGAAACAACTGCACTCGTTAAGCTCTTGTATAGAGATTCTTTCTCTCCCCGCTTCCAAATTGGATGAAATTCGTGCATTAAATAAATATTAGCTCAGCTTATCTGCCAGCAAACTCTTTGATTCGGTGATGAAAATGCCAGCCTCAAACTTATGGGAGTAGTACTCCTTTTGTATAATACTATTACTTTATTTTTAGGAGTTAAATAAAAATATAATTCTAGTGATACAAATCTAAATCCAAATTTATAACTTCTTTTTGTTCAATATAACACATTTACTTTTTAGTCTGTGCAAAGAAATGACATTTTTCTCTTTTTAAAAACTATTTAAACGTTAATATTCTCATTTACCATCCATATAAATGAATAAAAATATAGAACTCTACGGAAACTCAATTAAAAGGGTGATTTTAGTGCTTTATACATATTCTTTTTATATTTAGACATATTTCTGATATGTTAACAATCTTTTTTATTTTCTAAATTTGCTTTGAGTGAAATAGTCACACTTCTTCATTCTTTTAAAAAGAAAAAAAAGTCAGAAGTATGGGATAAAACAATTAGTTTTATTAGTAGGTGAAAATTCGACAAACAGAAATATTTGAAAAGAAAATGGCCACACTATCTAATATAATGAGGAAATTTATAGGAAAAGGTAAGAAAGTGCCACGTGTCTCATCCATGACGTGATGTCTAAGGTTTGGACACGTAGAATGTTTCGCTAATTTTCGACGCGTTTCACTACAAACTCAAGGATATGTCATATGGTGGGTGGGGGTAATGGGCCCCACTTAATTTCAGGTCTCTGTCTCTCTGCGGATAAGATCAAATGGTTGGTCTCTCATGAGTCACCCCACTTGTGTCAGTTTCGACAGTTGCATTTTGCAGCCGCGTGTGTGTATATTTTAAGATAGATATACATTATTATGATATAAAAATTATGAAGTTAAAAGGCAGATATACAGTATATATATATATATATATATTTTAACTTCAAACTGATATATATAACAAATTGAAATCTTTTTTATTTATAGAAGAAAAAAAGTAACTATGAGGCTTTTCAGGAAGTAGCTGTAAGGCTTTTCGGGAAATAGATACGAGATTTTTCTCAAGCTGCTTGTAAGGTGTCTGTATAAGGTGCTCGCAGTCTGCCTGTTTAACAAGAAGTTGTTGCAAGTCGTTTCATTTAGTTGCTTGCAACCTGCCTGCATCAACTGCTTGTAGATAAACTTAAATGGAGTACTAAATGTATAGTCTTTTTCAGAAAGATTATCTACAACGGAGTATAAATGGACATCCACAATAATATTTTCATAAAAACATCCCCTCACCCCGGATGTTCATTATTAAGTGTCTCGTTAAAACATTACTAGAAAAAACCCCGTGAAAAAAAATCCTAGTTAAAGAAAAAGAGCACTAATAATATACATTGCAAGCTACCTCCTTAAAAACAATACCTAGAAAAATCCAATGGAAAAAAATATTAGCAAGGAAAAAAGAGTACAATGCATACTTTATTCCCNTTTTTTCCCCCCCCCCCCCATAAAGACATTATTTCAAATATTTAAGTTTACCCATTCCAATATTGTATAGTATTTTCTTGAAGGTTGCGGTTGGCAAAGACTTGGTGAACAAATCTGCCTAATTTCAGTTGAACGGATTAGTTGCACATCAATTTCACCATTTTTTCTGAAGATCATGTGTGTTGAATAATTTTGGCGAAATATGCTTCGTTCTATCTCCTTTTATAAATTATCCCTTCAATTAGGCTGGGTCTTCTATCACATTCGAAACCACATTTTTCTCGAATGAAATGAATATTTCAATCATATGCATTCCCTACTTGCTCTACATGTAAACACGTAGACGGCTTGGGATCGAGTTTTATAGGGATCAAATATATAATATGCATCTGCATAACCAACAAGATCTATACTACCTTTGTTTGCATAAAGCATACACATATCAAGAGTTTCCTTTAAATATCACAATATATTCTTATTCGAGTTCCAATGTCTCTGTGTAGGAGAAGAGCTATATCTTGCTAGTAAATAAAGAAAAAATGTTATGTCAGACCCTGGAGTATTAGCAAGATACATAAGTGCACCAATTGCACTAAGATAGGATATTTCAGGACCAAGGAGTTCGTCATCCTTTTCTGGAGGTCAAAACAGATCTTTATTTACTTCAAGTGATCAAACAACCATTAGTGTACTCAATAGGTGTACTTTGTCAATGTAAAAGCATTTTAAGACCCTTTCCGTATAGGCAAATTGATGGATAAAGATTCAATCTGCTAAATGTTCAATTTGCACACCATTACAAAGTTTTGTCTTTTCAAGATCTTTCATCACAAATTCTTTCTTAAGATATTCAATTGCCTTTTGTAGCTCTTCTGGAGTTCCAACAAGATTTATGTCATCAATATAAACAACACGTATAACAAATTCAGATAATATTTTTATTATAAAAATATATGGACAAATGACATCACTTACGTAACCTTCATTCAGTAAATATTCACTAAGGCAATTACACCACATGTGCCCAGATTCCTTTAAACCGTACAAAGACCTTTGTAATATGACCGAGTACATTTCTAGAGACTTTAAATTATATGCTTCGGGAATTTTAAAACTTTTAGGGATTTTTATAGATATTTAATCAAATGAGTCATATAAACTATGATTTTGTATTTAAATGGCATGACATGAGGTTTCTGGACTGCAGGTCCGATCCTCACAATTTTTTACAATATTTTGCACTATATTGTATCAAATATATCGTCGACGATCATTTCGTATCGGTTGGCACGCGACATAACTTGTTGAGATCTCATCACTTTCTTTATTTTCAGGTACCTGAACTTCTTTAGGAGTTTCATGAAATGTTGTGTCGTGGGCTCTTCTAGAGCTTATTTTCTCCTTTTTATTATCATTTTGATCATTTGCTCCTATCTTTTTTAAGGATTGTTACCTTTGGAACCAATTAGTATACCACGCTTCATGTGTACAGTAAATTCTATTCTTCAGAGACTTTAATTTTCATAGGAGCATTTGCAGCTGAAATAATTCGATTCATTTAACATAATTTTCAACTGCTTATTTCATCCCCTAATATTAGAAAAACTAACATGTATCCCAAATCTTCTTTGGGAAACATATCTTTGTGTTTTGTGGTAGAGAAATTAATCATATATTACGCATCAAAAGTTACTAGATATTTCTGATCCTAAACCAATTGTAAGGGGAGGACTTATCATATATTGCTGGTATGATACATACAAGTGTTGATGTATGCAATTTAAAAATTTTTAGACCAACACATGAAACTTTGTTCCCATAAGCAATAGATTAGCCATTAATAGGACGTATTCAATACTAAACCAACTTGGATATAAACCAACATTATCAAGATGAACTGTATTGGTTTCATAATCTTAAAATTATGCTCTTAATTGAGAAAAATAATTTCAAATGCCAAACTGCAAGTTGACAATAATCACGCGTGTAACCATCTCATATATGCATCTATAAATGGTTCAGATGATAGGTGAATGGGCCCATATTCACCTTTTTCTATATTTTAGAAGCTAGTATAATCATAATATTATGAGAACAAGCAACGCAAGACAATTCTTGAAGAATCTTCTAGTTATTCAATATATGCTTATCATAATTCTCAATTAGCTCATCATATTTAAACCAGATGGAAAATAAAAACTTCCAGTTTATTATGACATGTGCTATCTTTTAGTAAACTTCTGATTTACTATGACATAAACTTTTATATTAGTAAACTTCTGATTTACTATGGCTACTTTTGTATGAGTAAATTTTTGATTTACTGTAGCTAATTTTGCCTCAGTAAAACTTCTGATTTACTGTGACTGCTACATGATGTAGTACAAATTGAAGATAAGACGGATAACTTTTCGCATACATATTTACCCCCTATGATTGTGGTATTTTCAATCTTTCAATCATTTGTAGTCTTAGTATGATAGTCATTTGTATTAGTAAGCTTCATATTTATCATAACATATATTTTGACCATAATAATGACAAATAAGCTCTTCGGGAGCCTTCAATTTATTGTCTACAGTCAGACACTCCTTGTGTCATGTGTCATCTAGACAAATAATTAGCTCTTCGGGAGCTTTTGGTAAATTTCGTAATACCAAATATTGCTCAGACACTTATGGTGTCATGAGAGAAAATTATAATCAAATAAATAATATAAAGCCAATTCTAAATTTATAAATGACAAAAATTAAGAGTTTTAATATTTCTACCATTGATTTTGTGACAAATATCTCCTTCAAGGAGAAATAGAATTAACATCTGAATATTTTGTATCAATGCGGCAACCACATAGTCATTGTATCCTTTAAGGAAAGATATACGAGTTCTTATTTCCTTCAGGGAACTCAATATCTAATGTGGTTGTAGTATAAGCATTCTACAAGAATGCTTTTGCCTTAGAATGATACTTAATAAAATTATCTATGATGTTGTAAGTACAACAGGTACCTGCGGCAATGATCTTTACGCCAGAAAAATAATATTATATCCTCTGTTATTCTAGCTCTTCAGGAGGTGAGTTGTGGTATTTCTTCATTCACTCCAGGGAATGAAAATGTGCTTAAAAAGTAACTTTGAATAGCTCATTATTTTGTTTAAGCACAGAAAGACACAGTTTCATAATATTTTCCTGCTTCAGGAGAAAAATTCGATTGTTTTACTACTTCAAGAGAAAATTTAAAATACGAAATATTGAGTATATATTTTCTTAATCATATTACCTTTTCTGGAGGTGAATCGTAATATATTTTATTTTCATTAAGAGCGCGTACATATTTACAAGCTTTATTAATATTATCACATTCACTTTAGAATATGAATTAATATTATTAAAGTTATTTTCCTTGAGGAAATGGAACATAATTATCTGAACGTACAATAACCATATTAAATTGTGATGGCGTTTGGCCTCTTTTAATGTATTTGCTATTTTAGGAGCAAATCGAGGTATGTATTTAATATAGAGAAATTTTCTCTAACTTATCTATCATTGTAACCACAGCAAGGATAAATTATCACTTCTGCTGGTCATAGGCATATACCACTTCTGGTAGGTAACAAAATTTAGTTTCAAAGAGATATACGAAACACAACCACTTCTGATGATTGTATATTTCTTGCAAACTCTGCTTGAGTTTAAGTGAATCTAACAATATTATCCACTTTGTAATCATTTATTAAGATCATTAGGAGAAAACAAAAACTAAAATAGGTATACGTAGCATATAACCAAGCATTAATGATAAAGATATTAAACCAAATATAAGCAAAAGGCTCAAATTACTTGACACAAATTTGGCTACTTCAGACGTAAGTGATATCTACATCACTACTGTTAAGAAGAAAAACTCACCACCTCAAGGCTATAATCTTCCTTACGCTGCTCAGAATGAACAAGATCTAATCACGGACGTAAGAGCGTCGCCTTACATATGAGACGAACACTGAAATAGAAATTAAATTCGAAGTAAATGCTCAAAATGTAAGAGTTCGTATTCATAACGTGTTATAAAACAAAAAATTATAAAGTAAGTAAACCGAATACAAGTATAGAGAGATATTGATATATTATTCAACTTCAAACAAATGTGCATAATGAACTGAAATATCATCTATTTGTAGAAGAAAGGAAGCAGTTGCGAGGCTTTTCAGGAAGCAGCTGCAAGGCTTTTAGGAAGTATCTGTAATTTTCTTGAGCTGCTTGTAAGCTGTCTGTATGAGCTGCTCGCCACCTGCCTGTTTAACAAGAAGCTGTTGCAAGTCATTTCATTGAGTTGCTTGCAACCTGCCTGCATCAGCTGCTGGTAGATAAACTCCAATACAATACTAAATGGATAGTCTTCTTCAGGAAGATTATCTGCAGCGGAGTAATAAATGGACATCCAAAATAATATTTGCATAACATACACCCTATTCTATATTTTTTATTTTTTATTTAACACCTACCCTAATTTAGTTTCTGCAAAATTATATTGTTTTTTGGCAAATACCATTAAGTTGTGTGACTAGTGCCTGTTTTTAATTAATAAAAATAAAACTAAACCCAGGTCTAAGTGAAATTAGTGAAATCGGGACCAATGCTAAAAATAAGATCAACTTAGAGATATGGAATACTTTAAATTGACAGTAAAATAATGAAATCTAGTGATCGACCATATTGTAACTCGACGAATATGAGTGCCTCCAACTGCCATGTAGACGACTGGCAACCATCTTGTAATTCTTGTAGTGCACTAATAAGTCGACCGGGAAGTGTCGTCCATGAATAATTTACAATTTGCAGCTCCTAAGACCTCCAGTTGTTAGATCTGTATTTTTACGATAAAAATTATTTATTCCTATCACAGGCAATCAATGATCTGGAAGCTATTTGAAGAAGGTGTCACGATCCAAAATCCAATTAGTCGTGATGGTATCTAACTCAACCCGCTAGGTAAGTCAATTAACAATAAATTAATTTCTAATGAAATTTGATGAGACAACAATGATGAAATAACCGAGCTTTTATACAAAATCTCAATGATTGGTAATACAAATCATGAGCTTCTAAAATTTAGATTTTTACAAAACTGAATTGAAATAATTACAATTTTCGTTTGAAATGTAAATGAACAGAATTCGAATCTAATGCTATCAAGGACAAGTAATAGCCATAACTGGAACGCAGGTACATCTTCAAATCCAGCTCCCACTGTACACAGCAACATCAACATCCAACATCTGCACGAAAGATGCATAAGTGTAATCTGAGTACAACCGATCGCATGTACTCAATAAGTAACAAACTTAACCTTAGGTTGAAAGTAGTGACGAGCTGAGACAAGGGTTAGAGTCCAACTTCAATAACCAACAACAATTCATAACAACATAATAAAAGTGGTGCAAGAAAAATAACTCAGAGGTGTGGTGCTCAATTCGTTCACAGTTACGAGAAAAAAGCATATTTTTCAAAGATGTCAGTAAAATTCAATTCTTTTCACTAAATCACCACAGGTATGAGTAAGTCCGAAAACTGTGATTTTTTCCCCAAAAATCTTTCAACAATAATTAAGATGTTTTCAGATAGCATGAAGAAAGTACATCTCTATACCTACACGTCGATATGCAAGTTAAATCATGAATGCCACCAAAATCGGATAGCATGAGGAAATGCATCTCTATGACTGTATCTCAAGTACACATGTCAAATGCAATGTATCTAAGTGATGAACTCATATACTCACACTCTATGACTCTCAGTGTACTCAATCTCAATGTCTCGTATTCTCACTCATCATGCTCAATACTCACACACTCAGTCACTCGGTACTGTACATGGCAAATCCAGCCCAAACATATATAAATACCCACACTCAGTCACATGGTACTGTACATGGCAGATTTATCCCCAAATGTAAATAAATCCAGTCAACCAAATGCAAATGAATCCAGGGTAGATCCAACCCAAAAATCAATAACAACTGCGCTCATTATGGGTGTGCAGACTGCGGAGGGGAAGATCCATCCTAAGTCCTATAATAATGCAAATCCTGGCATGAATCAATAAAGCCTACTGCGGCGTGTAGACCAATCCCATAAATATCATTCACAACAAGCCTCGGCCTCACTCAGTCATCAGTCTCTCCAGTTTCTCGGGCTCACAACACTCATGCTAAGCAGCCCAAACCAATGATACGTGATGTGACAATACACGACAACAAAGACTGAGATATGATCTATAAGGATGAATGCGAACGAGTACGTAACTGCAATTAAGAAAATAGGTCAACAACAAAGAACAACCACTGATGGTCCCAATAGTACCAACATATATCTTAAACATGATTTCTAGCATAAATCACAGCTCAAGTGCTCTAACACATAGAGTACAATAAAAATGTTCAGATAAGATAGCTATACAGTTCCATGGAATCGACTAAATCACCTCAACATCAATCACATATCATGTATATTCAGGGGTTAATATCCTCAACACCAAAACGATGCTCTAAAAATTACATCCCGCGTATACCTACCTTCGAACGGCTCAAAACTAGCGAAAATCAACTAAAAATATCAAATAATGCCAAAGAAGACAAACCTAATCGATAGAGGTCGAATCTTTAATCAAAAGCCCAAAGTCAACCTAAAAGTCAAACCCGGGACCGCACCTCGGAACCTGACAAAACTCGCAAATCTGATAACCATTCAATTATGAGCCCAACCATACTAGTTTCACTCAAATCTGACTCCGAGTTGATGCTCAAAACTCGAAAATTTACTTCATGAAATTTTGGACCAAACCCCCCAATTTTCTCTTTTGAAATCATCAACCAAATGCCAAAAATGATTATAAATTCGTGAAGTATAATCTAAACCCAATTAAGAATGCTTACCCCAATTCACGTGGTGAAATTCCTCTCCAAAAGTCGCCCAAAATCGAGCTCCAAGTCTCAAAACTGAGAATAAAATGACCAACCCTCGAAAATATAGCTTCTGCCCAATGTCATTCGCATTTGCGGGATCGCGCGTGCGACCAAAATCTCGCTCATGTGGAAGAGCACTGCCAACTAGCCCATTGCAAATGCGGGAAATCTCCGCTTCTGCGCAAACGCAGGTGCGATCAAACTTCACACACTTGCACAACCTCTCGCTTCTGCGCCCTCATGTGCTGCATCTGCGCCTTAGCAAATGCAAAGAAAACTCCACATTTGCGGACTCCTGCCCCCAAAAAAGTCTCAACTTTTGCGGCTCCTCACTTGCGCCCATGGTTTCACAGGTGCGGTCACACCAGATCCAGCAAAGGCCAGCCATCATACATGAACGAAAGATGATCCAAAACACGTACGAACTCACCGGAGCCCCTCGGGACCCCATCCGAATATACTAAAAAGTCCCATAACATAACACAGACCTGCTCTAGGTCTCAAATCACACATAACAACATCAGAACGACGAATCACACCTCAAATCAAACTTAATGAACTTTTGAACTTTTAACTTCCATAAATTGTGCCGAAACATATCAAATCAACTTGGAATGAACTCAAATTTTTCACACAAGTCTCAAATGACATAACGAAGCTATTCAAATTCCTAGAACCACAATCCGAACCCAATATCATCAAAGTCAACTCCCCGTAAAACTTATGAACTTTCCAAACCTTCAAATTTTCAACTTTCGCCAATTAGCGCCCAAACCTTCTAGAAATATCCAAATGCAAATCTAGACATATCCGAGTTCAAAATCACCATACAGACCTAACGAAACCATCAAAACTCCAATCCGAGGTAAAATACTAAAAAGTGAAACTTGGTCAACTCTTCCAACTTTAAAGCTTCAATCATGAAATTCATTCTTCCAAATCAATCCAAATAACCTGAAAACTGAAACCGATGATTCACACAAGTCATAATAAATCATACGAATGTTCAAGACTTCAAATTTCTGAGCGGAATGCAAATGCTCAAAACAACCGGTCGGGTCATTACATTCTCCCCCACTTAAACATACGTTCGTCCTCGAACGTGTCAAAAGTCGTTCTAAAGCCATCAAACTGCCTTGTGACCATACCATGCACATATCCCGGGGGTGATCCCACATCACCCTATACCATATAGGCCTGGAAACACAACCTAACTGAAGATCATTACTTTAACCTTAGTCCATAAGACTTAGAAGCCAATTTCCAGCATCCAGAATCCCTTACAAGACCCGAATCTCGCATTTACACACTATATAAGTCTGAACAAGCTATATTGGGCCATAATCTTAACACAAGATGTAATCACATAATATACCACATAACTCGAATACTTATAACAATAACTTCCGACCGCAATAGCTACTCAAAACACACCCCGTACCGGTAATAAACCTCTTCTCAAATGAAACCTCGTTCCAAAACCTTGGTACACTGTTGATGATGAAAGAAACACACAGAAACTCATAACCACTCATCAGATCAACAAGTCATGGAGCCCTATCTTGTCCGACAATAACCAAAGCCAAATCCTAAGCTGACTTCCGATATTACTCTTCCAAACGCACTGTAATCAAATCCGATAGTACCCATCTTAGGTCCAATAGTATCATATCCTCAAACACAACCATTTTAGTGACATGCAACACCAATACAACCTAAAGTCACAACCGTGCAGTCTGTGCACCAACAAGCAACAATTCAAATATACTTAAACATGGAAAATGACTCAAGTGAGAGAACCGTCCCACAAGGTCAACAATTTCCACCACAAACGCAATGCTATGAACCCATAATACACAGTGGAACCAAGTCTCATGAATCTAACACAAAGATCATATGCCGACATAACCCAACTGCAATACGTGATCCTATTCAAACACCGGTCAATATGAAATACCTCAAGCCACAATGCTCAAATTCAACAACCACAAGGAATTCGACGCCGAGTAGCTAGAGTGCATGACCATAACCACAGAGAAGAAAACAATGAAAAAGTATACCATAATCGGAAAAGACCATAACCAAGACACAATCAACCATTCCACACCACCAATCATCATCTCGCTCGAATTCCGCTGTAAGGTTCAAATAGAACTGCAAAACATGTGTGCATATAGAAAACAAATCACAACCCCTCGTAGCATAGCTGTGTAACACATAGATCATATCGAAACACGAATAAGCTCAACTCTAACAGAATGACACATCCCTCAACAATTACAGTACAGAGTTAACCAATCTGACCCGGTGTAGAATACACATCATCATTGGGCATACCAATAGGCCCCAAATAAGCTTTGGTCATCAACAGATAGATAAGTAACCCTCCAAAAGTTCAAAATGACCTAACCATGACACATACTATCATCTGGCTAGCTTTGGCCACATTTTCACAGTCCACAACCACAAAACAATATGCTTTTGAGAACTTCTTGTCTCTAAATCCATAGAACACATGAATCGCCATATCCGATCTCAACTCCACTGCCCGAATGTCTAGCACATCTCTCATACACGATCATCCCACAAGGAACACTTCTATAATTATTCCGTGCCACATAGAAAAATTTGAATATCAGCAGTCGATCAACCAGGCGAGTATTGCAATACCAATGAAGCATCAATAAGTAAAAACATAGTGCACCTTTTGAAATGCGCACCATTCTCAAACAATACCAAGCACTAATATCACTTATCTAGTCATCTGGAACCGTCCATATTGCCTAAGAATTTATGACCTTCCCTTCAAAACTAAACTGTGACCTTGCACATGCAAATCTCACTCCTATACAACACACCGCATCTATGATGCCATCATATAAAAAGTACGAGAACCTCGTAATCAACTCTGAGTAACCAGCAGAATACATACCCGATCAGTCAGAAACCTTCCATTTGATCCCATCCAGGAGAAAATCACAATGCATAACATGCTCCTCACATTGGTAGAAAATATCCATATAAAACCATGGTAGAAACCATAGAGAACTCTTCAAAAGCCATTTGCACATAACCAAACCATCATAAATGAATCTCTCTAACTCAAACAAGCCACGCAGCTCGTCAAACCCAAGATTATTTCTACCAAAACACTTGTAGAGCCTCAACACATCATAACTACCCAAAGAACCGATCATAACCATTATCGTGCTGATCCAACCTACTACCAGGTTGTCCTATTTCTCTGAGTTCCTTCCAAATTACTCTCAAGTTGACACTTCTCCTTGAAAGAACACCATGATCCTTACCCGAAAGTCACTACACGAGATCCTATCATGAAACCACACCCCACCCTAAATCCCATAAGCCGTTGAATTCCCTCTTAAGCACCCCTAAAGTACCACAACCGAGACGCCCACTCTGAAGAGGTCTTCTGTGAATATAAAGTCGTTTCCTTAACCCTCCCGATACTGAAATATAGAATCCATAGTGATACAGATACTCTGCGAGTCTCGACACCATCCGATGAAAATCCCAAATCTTAGCCATATACAAATCTGGAAAATTCTCAATTGCTACATGTAAATACTGAATCCATTAGAACATTATCGAGAGTCATCTACTCTGCTCAAATCTCAATTGCACAACCCAAACGGGCCGAACGACCTATACCTCATTAGCACGACAACACCCAAAGAAGTAATTCGCACCTATAAGTAACCGGGTGAATCCTACTCCATGCACACTACATCCTTCACGAATAACAACTCAATCATTCCATCATTACAATATACATATAAAGTGTATTACATCATGCATCCATAAATTTCCATGCTTAAGTCATCCTCAAAACTAGCTTCTTCAAGTCATAACCGATCCACAAGTATGCCTCAGACCGAAACCTATACTACACGTAACCATGCAATCAACTCGTCGATAGTAGACTCCCCACTTGTCTCAAAGCCATAGATCAAAACACTCGATAACTCACAATGCCCATACTCTATTACTGCCATAATATCACCGTGAGATTCAACTGAACTCTTCATAATATCATGCAACACAAACCATCTAATACCCCAAATTATCCGCAAATCTTGCATTCATCCTCATGATGGCCAATTCAACTATTACAATCGATCCAAACTCAAATTGAAACACATATATCCCACATGGTAGAAAAGAAAGCCTCCATACAACATCATAAAGATCACACATCCTTAGATTACCCCTAAAGTTATAGCCCACATTCTTAGCCTCAAACTGACATCTCTATATACCCCTTCGCAACAACAACTACTACGGAATCACTTAATCTTCCTGAGTCTGAACTCATCAATAAGACATGAGAATCTTATTCATTCCAGAACTAGGAAAAATGAAATATCCCTCAATACACTCATAACTCGAGACTGTACGTCACATCAAGAGACAAATCAAGCACCCAAATAGTCTTTTTTACATCTCAAGCAAACTCTTCTCATCACTTTCAAACCATCTGAACACAGCCTGCAGTCACATCATACTCCTCATTTAGCCAGCCAACCACTCATCAGGCCACAAATCCAACTCATAGGGATGCTACCCAATATATAAGTCCCAAAAGCATGAACTCACACAGCTGAAATTGCCGAGCCTAAGCTGTGGTCCAAACCTGGCCTTAAGTCTTCCAGACTAGCCCATCACCAGCATATAGAAAACACATCTCGCATCTCGTCCATGGACTCACAAGACGTCAATACATAACTAAATCGAGTGCTCACGTACACATACGAGTGAGTGGAAGGAATTCAAAGTGATACACATCAAGTTGAATCAACGCCGCACGATAAGTAAAGAAAGATGAGAAGTTTATCCTTATTCCATGTAGCCTCTCGAAGATAGGTATGGACGTCATCATACCGATTTTTAAGACTCTACTAGACACTTGATAATGACTCGTATAACCTATGAACCTAGAGCTCTGATACCAACTTGCTAATGAAATAACCGAGCTTTAATAAAATATCACAAGGACTAGTAATACAAATCATGAACTTCTAAGATTTAGATTTTACAAAACATAATTGAATTAATTATAACCTCTATTTGAAATCTAAATGAACAAAATTCGAATATAATGCTACCAAGGACAAGTGATAGCCATAACTGGAACGCAGGTCATTTTCAAATCCATCCCCTGCCGTACACAACAACATCAACATCCAACATGTGCATGCAAGGTGCTGAAGTGTAATCTGAGTACAGTCGATCGCATGTACTCAATAAGTAACAAACCTAACCTTAGGTTGAAAGTTGAGACGAGCTGGGACAAGGGTTAGCGTCCAACTTCAATAATCGGCAACAGTTTATAACAACATAATAAAGGTGGTGCAAGAAAAATAACTTAGAGGTATGATGCTCAACCTGTTCATAGTTATGGGAAAATAGGCATACTTTTCAAAGATGTCACTAAAACTCAATTCTTTTCACCAACTCGCCAAAGATATGAGTAAGTCCGAAAATTGTGATTTTCCCCAAAAATATTCCAACAATAATTAAGATGTTTTATTTTCAGATAGCATGAGGAAAGTACATCTATATACCTACATGTCGATATGAAAGTGATATCATGAATGTCACTAAAATCAGGTAGCATGAGGGAATGCATCTCTATGCCTTTATATCAAGTACGCATGTCAAATGCAATGCATCTCATTGATGAACTCATGTACTTACACTCTCAGAGTACTCAATCTCATTGTCTCGCATTCTCACTCATCATGCTCAATACTCAGCACACTATGTCACTCGGTACTGTACATGGCAGATCTAGCCTAAACATAAATAAATACTCACACTTAGTCACTTGGCACTGCACAAGGTAGATCCATCCCTAAATGTAAGTAAATCCAGGCTAGATCCAACCCAACAATCAATAGCAACTGCGCTCACTGTGCGTGTGCAGACTCTGGAGGGGCAGATCCAGCCCAAACGCTATAATAAGCCAAATCCTGGCCTGAACCAATAAAGCCTGCTGAGGCGTGCAACCTAATCCCATAAATATCACTCACAACAGGCCCTCAGCCTCACTCAGTTATCAGTCTCTCCAGTGTCTCAGGCTCACAACACTTATGCTAAGCAGCCCAAATCAATGATACGAAATGTGTCAATATATGATAACAGAGATAGAGATATGATCTATAATGATGAACGCAACTGAGTACATAACAAAAATTAATCAAATAACTCAACGGCAAAGAACGACCATTGTGGGTTCCAATAGTACCAGCATATACCCTAAACATGATTTCTAGCATAAATCACACCTCAAGTACTCTAACACATAGAGTACAGCAAAAATGTTCACATAAGATAGCTACACTGTTTCATGGAATCGACTAAATCACAATTTCTATGGTGCACGCCCACACGCCCGTCACCTAGCATGCACGTCACCTCAACATCAATCACATATCACGTATATTCAGGGGTTCATACCCTCAACTCCAAGTTTAGAAGTGTTACCAGAATTCGAGCAAGACAAACGATGCTCCAAAAATATCGTCCCATGCGTATCGACCTCCAAACAACTCAAAACTAGCCAAAAGCAAATCAAGCACATGAAATAATTCCAAACTAAACAAACCCAATCGATAAAGGTCGAATTATTAATCAAAATCCCAAATTCAATCAAAAAGTCAAACCAGGACAACACCTCGGAACCCGACATAACTCACAAAATACAATAACCCATTCAATTACGAGTCCAACCATACTAGTTTCACTCAAATCCGACTCCGAATCGATGCTCAAAACTCGAAAATTCACTTTATGAAATTTTAGACAAAAAACCCCAACTTTCTCTTTTTGGAAATCATCAACTAAATGACATAAAGGAGTATAAAATCATGAAATATAAACAAAATCGAGTTAAGAATACTTACCCCAGTTTGTGTGGTGAAATTCCTCTCTAAAGTCACCCAAAACTGAGCTCAAAATCTCAAAAAGGAGAATAAAACGACCAACCCTCGAAAATATAGCTTCTGCCCAGCGTCTTTCGCATTTGCGAACCAATTTCTACTTTTGCGAACTCAGGCGTGCGACCAAAATATCGCTACTGCGGAAGAGCATTGCCAACCAGCCCATTGCACCAGCATTAGCAAACAAACTTCATGCACCTGCATTGCCTCTCGCTTATGCGCCCTCATGCGCCGCATCTGTGCCTTTGCAGATGCGAAGAAACCTCCGCATTTATGGACTCCTACCCCTAACACAGCCTCCACTTTTATGATTCCACTGTCGCTTTTGCGGCTCCGCACCTACGCCTATGGCTCCGCAGGTGCGGTCACACCAGATCCAGTAAAGGCCAACCATAGTACATGAATGAAAGATGATCCCAAACACGTCCATAACTCACTCGAGCCCCTCGGGACCCCGTCCGAATGTATTAACAAGACGCATATAACACAAACATACTCGAGGCCTCAAATCACACATAACAACGTCAAAATGATGAATCGAACCTCAAATCAAACATAATGAACTTTTGAACTTTTAACTTCCATAACTCGCGCCGAAACATATCAAATCAACTTGGAATGAACTCAAATTTTCTACACAAGTCCCAAATGACATAACAAAGGTATTAAAATTTCCGAAAACATAGTCCGAAACCAATATCATTGAAGTCAACTTCCGGTCAAGCTTATGAACTTTCAAGACCTTCAAATTTCTGGCTTTCACCAATTAGCGCCGAAATCTTCTAGAAATATCCAAATGCAAATCCGGGCATCAACCCGAGCCCAAAATCTCCATCTGTGTAATGACCCGACCGGTCGTTTTGCATTATCGGACTCTGTTCCCCTAAATGAAACTTCTCATAGCGGCTTTTTATGATTTATGACTTGCGGGGACTAGTGGTCCGTGATTCGGAGGTGTTTAGAGTGCTACAGGAACAATTGGTTCCTTAAGGTTGGCCTCTAAGCTAGGTTTGACTTCGGTCAACATTTTGGGTAAATGACCTCGGAATCGAGTTTCGTCGGTTTCGGTAGCTTTGTGTGATGATTTTGGACCTGGGAGTATGCTCGGGATGGGTTTCTGATGACCTGGGAGCATTTCGGCGCCCAATATTGAAATAAGAAGTTCCTTAAATTCCTATTGTGGTTTTGGACATGTTTTTGTGTTATCGAGGTCCGAATGGAATTTCGAGATCGGGAATAGTTCTGTTATGTCATTTATGACTTGCCTGCAAAATTTGGTGTCATTCCGAGTAGTATAGGTTGGTTCGACACGTTGTTAGCGAAGTCTATAAAACTTAAAGTTCCTAAGTTTGGTTCATGAGGGTTTTGAGGTGTGATTTTGAGTTTTAGCGGTTGTTTTGGGTGTTCTGAAGGCTCGAGAGAGCCCGTATTATGATTTGGGACTTGTTGGTATATTTGGACGAGGGCTCGAGTGGGCCAAGGGGCCTCCCGGGCACCCAACGGGGATAAAAACCAGCTAAAATAGCTGCTGGTGCACCTGTTCTAATGAGACCGCAGGTGCGGTCCACGAGCCACAGGTGCGGAATCCCTGTAGGCCAAGCAGTATATATTCTTTGAAACTCGGGATTTCACCTCATTCATTCATTTTCCTCCACCATTAGAGACTTGGGAGCTTGGGGAAAGAGATTCCACGACCTAACTACTAAAGAGGTAAGTAAATTCCACTCTAACACTAGTTTCAAACATGAATTTCTAGTCAAACTCCCTACTAATCATTGAAAAATCAATAATTTGGTAGTAGTTTAGGGTTCTTGAGAAATTGGTGAATTACCATTATTTTCTATAAATTCAAGTAGACTTTATATATTAACGATCCTTAGGCTTCGGGTGAGCGATTCCTTCGAGAATTTTCAGAAATTGAACGTGCGGGCCTGGGGTCGGATTTTGGGAATTCTTCAAGAATGTTGAATTATTGAATAAATAGGATAATTACCCTACTTTGAGAATGCATTGATATCATTGTACCATGTTTGGCTAGTTGCAAGTCCTCGGGTGTAGAGTTCGGAGTTCGAGCGCATCCTTGGTCCGAGAGGTAGATTCGACACGAGGTGAGTCTCCTTTCTAACCTTGTAAGGGGAAATTATCCCCCTAAGTGATTTAAATGCTATATGTGACACCTTGTGGGGGCTACGTACGTACAAAGTGACGAGAGTCCGTACGTAGCAACTATTACTATTATGTCCGGGTAGTTAGGCCCACATCATGCCTTGTGTTTTTCTTGATATGAACTATGTGCTTAATGAATTAACGTTGCATGTTGCTTATGTCCCCGAAGTTATGAAATTTGAGAAAAACATGTAAGAAATTATTCACTGAAAATTATTCTCTTTTCAAAAGGAATAATGTGTGTGCATGTGACCGCTTCGCAATTTACATTCCGCGGGCAGAATGTGATTTCCCCTACTCTTATGGGAACGGGCCGTACGCCACGGCAAATTGAGAGATGCACTTTTGGTATGGGTCGTTCGATCCTCGGCAGTGCATAGAGGGATTGAGAGATGCACTTTTGGTACGGGCCGTTCGATGCTCAGCAATGCATAGAGAGGTTAAGAGATGCACTTTTGGTATGGGCCGTTCGATCCTCGGTAGTGCTTGGAGAGGTTGAGAGATGTACTTTTGGTACGGGCCGTTCGATCCTCGGCAGTGCATAGATGTGAGTACTTTGTGGAGAGGTTCACTTTTGGTACGGGCCGTTCGATCCTCGGCAGTGCACGAACATGACTATCTTATGACTCCGTCGGTTGTCCTTACCCTGCATATATATGATTTATTTGTTGCTAAATTTCATGGATATTGATTCGGCAGATATTTGGGGAAAAGTGAAGTGGTAATTGTTTTATTTGTTCCCAGTATTCTTCCTTGATTTCAGCATCTTACATATATACTTGTTGCTTCACTGTCTTTACATGCCTACTATTTCCATTACATTCTGTTAAATTATACTGTTGGACCTTAGTGAGTGTCATGTCGACCTGTCATCACTACCTCTTCGAGGTTAGGCGGGATACTCACTGCGTACATATATTTATGTACTCATGCTGCACTTCTGTACTTAATTGTACTGGTTCTAAGGCTGGTGTTTCTGGTTATTCGACCGGAGCTTGACATATTCTTGTCCTGACTCCACGTTGAGCTGCCTCCCTTGGCGTTTCTCAGCAGTGCTATGGAGTTATCTTTTGTTTATTTCTGTCTGTTTCTCTAAGACAACATCACAACTTGTATCATCTTTTGTATATTCTACTAGTTCGCCTGTTGACTTGTGACACTAGTTCCTGGCACGCACATAGTAGACTCTTTATTTTGGGGCTGTATATATTGGATCATGATCATTTTGCGTGTATTTACTTAAGTTGGTTAATGTTTCCGCTTTTATTTAAATGATCTAAGCTTAAAACTTTGGGAATATGTGGGGTTGGTATGTTAAATAAGGATAATCTCACTAGTAAACTACTGTTGGCTTGCCTGACTTCGGTGTTGGGCGCCATCACGACCTGTGTTGAATTTTGGGTCGTGACAACATGGTATCAGAGCACTAGGTTCATGTAAGTCTCACGAGTCACGGCGAACCCAATAGAGTCTTGCGGATCGGTACGGAGACGTCTGTACTTATCTTCAGGAGGCTATAGGGTGTTAGGAAACCTCTCTTTGTTTTTATTCTATCGTGCAGTCGATGATTTATTAAATTCATTCTTCTATTCTCTCACAGATGGCAAGGACGTGCACATCTGATGTTCCAGACCCAGGAAGGGCCGCTACCCCCGCTGGCAGAGGCTGGGGGAGAGCGCTGACCCGTGGTAGGGGGAGAAGGCGTCCCAGAGCTATTCCGGTCCTGCCACCAGAGGACCCTATTGTAGAGGAGCAGAATGAAGTACCTCCAACAGATCCTGCACCAATAGACTTTATGATGACGCAAGGCTTCCATGCAGTCATGGGCCTATGATGAGATTTATGGACGCTATGTCCCAGGCTGGTTTATTTCCAGCAGATCCTGCCACTTCTTAGGCGGGAGGGGGAGCCCAGACCCCTACTTTCCAGGCCACAGGACCAGCAACAACATTACATCACACCCCGAGTACACTCCCCGTGGGTGGGGCCCAGCCTGTAGTAGCAGCTTTAGAGCCCAGATCAGCTTTGGATGGGAATCAGCAGAAGATGTTAGAAAGATAGACTCGATTGCGCCCTCCAGTCTTCGGGGGTGAGCGAGGTGAGGATGCCCATGACTTCATTGATAGGTGCAGGGATAGACTGCACAACATGGGGATCCTAGCGTCCCATGGAGTGGATTTCACCACATTCCAGTTAGAGGGCAGAGCTCGCAGCTGGTGGCAGTCTTATATTCTCAGCACGCCAACAGATTCTGCTACTGTCACTTGGGAGCAGTTCACATAGATGTTCTTGGACAGATATATTCCACCCTTTGTGAGGGAAGAGCTGCAGGGTCAGTTTGAGCGGTTAGAGCAGGGGCAGATGTATTATGAGGCCAGATTTTCTGAGCTGTCAGTCCATGCTCTTATGATATTTCCCACCGATGTTGAGAGAGTGTGGAGGTTTGTAGCTGGGTTGCATCCAGGTATTAGATCCACCATGGCTCGAGAGGTTGAGATGAGTACCCCTTATCAGCTCGTAGTGGGGATTGCTCGTAGGATCGAGGGTTACTGGTCGAGGAGCAGGGAGCAGGGTCAGCAGGACAAGAGGGCTAGGTTCTCAGGAGATTTCAGAGGCGCCCCAGCTAGGGGCAGGGGTCAGTATAACAATGGTCAGCCCAACAGGCCTTTATATTCAGCACCTCCACCACCTCCTCGAGGTGTTCTAGCGAGGCCTCATTTCAGCGCCATGCCAGAGCGTTCCTACCGTCCTCCAGCCATTCAGAGTTCACACAGTAGTTATCCCAGCCATCCGAGATCCTCCGATCCTTATTTCAGTGCTATGCCTGAGGCCTCTCATCACCCTCCGGCCCTTCAAGGATCTTTTTCGGGCAGCAGACTATGCCACCTGGGGTTGTTATGAGTATGGAGATCCAGGTCATATGAGGAGGCAGTGTCCCAGATATCGGGGCAAGGCCGTACAACAGAGCTATCAGCTGATGGGTCCGGCACCAGCAGTCCGGCCACCTCGAGGTAGAGGACAGGTCAGCATGGGTCGTCCTAGAGGTGGAGGCCAGTCAGGGAGAGGTCAGGCAGCTCCTGTTCACTCTGGTGGAGCCCAGTCTTACGGTACTCCAGCCATATTCTATGCTATTCCGGCTAGATCAGATGCAGTGGCCTCAGACGCCGTGATCACAAAATATTATCTCGGTATGTGGTAGAGAGGCTTCAGTATTGTTTGATCCAGGATCCACTTATTCATATGTTTCAACACTATTTTCTCCTTTTCTAGATGTTTCTCCTGAGTCCTTGGGATCTCCTATATATGTTTCCACTCTTATGGGCGATTTTATGGTGGTAGACCGGGTGTATCGGTCTTGTGTGATCACACTCTGTGGGTTCGAGACCAGAGCTGACCTTTTATTGCTCGACATGGTTGATTTTGAGGTTATTCTAGGCATGGATTGGCTATCTCCTTATCATGCCGTGCCTGATTGCCATTCCAGACAGTTACTTTAGCCATGCCCGAGTCGCCTAGGCTGGAGTGGAAGGGTTCTTCAGTTAGTGCAGCCAGCCGGGTTATTTCATTCTTGAAGGCTCGACATATGGTCAAGAAGGGTTGTCTAGCCTATTTTGCTTATGTGGGGGACACCACCGACGAGTCTCCGACGAGTCTCCGACGATTGATTTAGTGCCAGTGGTTCGAGAGTTTGCGGATGTATTTCCTTCGGATCTTCCAGGCATGCCTCCAGACCGTGATATTGATTTCTGCATTGATTTAGCTCCAGACACCCAGCCTATATCCATTCCTCCGTACCATATGGCTCCGAAAGAGTTGAAGGAGTTGAAGGAGCAGCTTGAGGAGTTGTTAGCTAAGGGGTTCATCAGACCGAGTGTATAGCTGTGGGGTACTCCAGTTTTATTTGTGAAGAAGAAGGACGGGTCTATGCGGATGTGTATTGATTACCGCCAGTTGAACAAAGTTACCATTAAGAACAAGTATCCCTTACCGCACATCGATGATTTGTTTGACCAGTTTCAGGGTGCTCATGTGTTTTCTAAGATTGATTTGCGATCGGGGTATCATCAGTTGAGGATTCGGGCTTTAGATGTTCTGAAGACTGCTTTACGTACGAGATATGACCATTATGAGTTCCTGGTGATGTCTTTTGGTTTGACTAATGCCCCAGCAACATTCATGGACCTGATGAATAGGGTATTCAGGCCGTATATTGATTCCTTTGTCATTGTCTTCATTGATGACATTTTGATTTACTCAGGTAGCCTGGGGGAGCACGAGCAGCATTTGAGAGTTGTGCTCCTGACTTTGCGAGAACAGAAACTATATGCTAAGTTCTCCAAGTGTGAGTTTTAGTTAGATTCCGTGGAATTCTTGGGGCATGTGGTATCCGTAGAGGGTATCAAGGTTGATCCTCAGAAGATCGAGGCAGTTCAGAGTTGGTCGTGTCCCACTTCAGCTATAGAGATCAGGAGCTTTTTGGGCCTAGCAGGCTATTATCGCTGATTTGTGGAGGGTTTCTCTTCTATTGCAGCTCCATTAACTAGATTGACTCAGAAGAATGCCCCGTTTTGGTGGTCTGACGAGTGTGAGGCGAGCTTTCAGAAACTCAAGACAACATTAACCTCAACACCAGTTTTAGTATTGCCTTCCGGTTCTGGGATGTACACTGTATATTGCGACTTTTCCCGCGTTGGCTTGGGGTGTGTATTGATACATGATGGAGAATTATTGCTTATGATTCACGCCAGCTGAAGGTTCATGAGAAGAATTACCCTGTGCACAATTTGGAGTTGGCGGCGATTGTTCACGCTCTTAAGATTTGGAGGCACTACTTGTATGGAGTGTCCTGTGAGGTTTATACAGACCACCGTAGTTTGCAGCACTTGTTCAAACAGAAGGATGTTAATTTGAGGCAGCGCAGATGGTTTGAGTTGTTGAAAGATTATGATATCACCATTCTTTATCACCCTGGCAAGGAAAATGTGGTAGCAGATGCTTTGAGCAGGAAGGCGGAGAGTATGGGTAGCTTGGCTTATATTGCAGCAGAGGAGAGACCTCTAGCCTTGGACATTCAGTCCTTGGCCAATCGCCTAGTGAGGTTAGACCTTTCAGAGCCTCATCGAGTTTTAGCACATGTGGTTGCTCAGTCTTTGTTAGTGGGGGGGATTAAGGCCCGTCAGTTCTATGATCTGTGCTTAGCAGAGCTTCGGGAGACAGTGGTTCAGGGTAGGGCCAATGAGGCTTCTATTGGAGAGGATGGTGTTCTGAGACTTCAGGGCCGCTTGTGTGTTCCTAATGTTGATGGCCCGAGGGAGAGGATTATAGAGAAGGCACACAATTCTCGGTATTCTATTCATCCTGGTGCTACAAAGATGTATCGTGACTTGAAGCAGCATTTCTGGTGGAGGCGGATGAAGAAGGACATTGTGGAGTATGTGACTAGGTGTATTAATTGTCAGCAAGTGAAGTATGAGCACCAGAGACCAGGAGGCCTACTTCAGCAGATGCCCATTCCTGAGTGGAAATGGGAGCGCATGGCTATGGACTTCGTGGTTGGGTTGCCTCGGACTTTGCAAAAGGTGGACGCAGTTTGGGTCCTTGTGGATAGATTGACCAAATCGGCGCATTTCATTCCAGTAGCTACTACATATACTTCTGAGAGGTTGGCCCAGATCTACATTCAGGAGATAGTCTGGTTGCATGGTGTGCCGGTGTCCATTGTATCAGATCTAGGTCCTCAGTTCACGTCGCACTTCTGGAGAGAATTGCTTAGTGAGATGGGCACCCTTATAGAACTCAGCACAACATTTCACCCTCAGACTAATGGTCAGTCGGAGCGTACAGTTCAGATATTAGAGGACATGCTCAGGGCATGTGTGATTGACTTTGGAGGTCAGTGGGACCAGTTCTTGCCTTTGGCGGAGTTTGCTTACATTAATAGTTATCAGTCCAGCAATGAGATGGAAAAATTTGAGGCTTTTTATGGTCGGCGATGTCGTTCTTCTATCGGGTGGTTTGAGCCTGGGGAGGCTAAGTTATATGGCACCGACCTGGTGAGGGATGCCTTGGAGAAGGTAAAGTTGATTCAGGAGAGGCTCCGTACAGCGCAGTCCAGACAGACGAGTTACGCGGATCAGAGGGCGCGTGATGTATCTTTTATAGATGGAGAAAGGTTCCTTTTAAAAAGGAATAATGTGTGTGCATGTGACCGCTTCAAAATTTACATTCCGCAAGCAGAATGTGATTTCCCCCACTCTTATGGGAACGGGCCGTACGCCATGGCGGATTGAGAGATGCACTTTTGGTATGGGCCGTTCAATCGTCGGCAGTGCATAGAGGGACTGAGAGATGCACTTTTGATACGGGCTGTTCGATCCTCGGCAGTGCATAGAGAGATTGAGAGATGCACTTTTGGTACGGGCCGTTCGACCCTCGGCAGTGCATAGATGTGAGTACTTTGTGGAGAGGTGCATTTTTGGTACGGGCCGTTCGATCCTTGGCAGTGCACGGGCATGACTATCTAATGACTCCGACCGGTTGTACTTACCCTGCATGCGTATGATTTTTTTTTTGCTAAATTTCATGTATATTGATTCAGCAGATATTTGGGAAAAAGTGAAGTGGTAATTATTTTATTTATTCCCAGTATTCTTCCTGGATTTCAGTATCTTACATATATACTTGTTGCTTCACTGTCTTTACATGCCTACTATTTCCATTACATTCTGTTAAATTATACTGTTGGACCTTAGTGAGTGTCATGTCGACCTCTCGTCACTACCTCTTCGAGGTTAGGCGGGATACTCACTGGGTACATATATATTTATGTACTCATGCTACACTTCTGTACTTAATTGTACAGGTTCTAAGGATGGTGTTTCTGGTATCCGACCGGAGCTGGATATATTCTGGACCTGACTCCACGGTGAGCTGCCTCCCTTGGTGTTTCTCAGCAGTGCTATGGAGTTATCTTTTGTTTATTTCTGTCTATTTCTCTCAGACAACAATACAAATTGTATCATCTTTTGTATATTTTACTAGTTCGCTTGTTGACTTGTGACACTAGTTCCTCGCACGCACATAGTAGACTCTTTATTATGGGACTGTATATATTGGATCATGATCATTTTGGCTGTATTTAATTAAGTTGGTTAATGTTTCCGCTTTTATTTAAATGATCTAAGCTTCAAACATTGGGAATATGTGGGGTTGGTATGTTAAATAAGGATAATCTTACTAGTAAACAATTGTTGGCTTGCCTGACTTCGGTGTTGGGCGCCATCACGACCTGTGTTGAATTTTGGGTCGTGACAATCTGGATTTAAACCATCAAAACTCCAATCCGAGGTCAAATGCAAATAAGTAAAACTTGGTCAACTCTTCCAACTTTAAAGCTTCAACCATAAAATTCGTTCTTCCAACTCATTTCCGAATAACCTTAAACTAAAATTGATGATTAACACAATTCATAATACATCATATGATGCTGCCCAAGGCTTCAAATAGTTGAATAGAATGCAAATGCTTAAAGCGAGTGGTCAACTTGTTACAGAAGGAAGGCTAAGATAGAAGAAGGAAGTAAGAGTCAACTAAGGATCTAGAAGCTATCCAAAGAAGGAATGCTAAGATTGAAGAATTTATTCTGCTCTTGGTTCCAAATCATGGATGTCAAGGAAGATCAATATCCATTCTCGATCCTCAATCATGAAAGTTAAGGGAAATCATATCAAACGCGTTATATAGAATATTTTCAAAGGATAACAAGTTACGGTGGTTAAAGAAGCAACCACGCCGTGTTTCAGGATCCAAGTACAGGAAAGTTTCAACCTTATTCTTAAAAGGAATAAATTAAGGTTCATTCCAAGGATCAATTCCTTCGGGTTGCCGATCTTTCAATGATTTGATCCAATCAAGAAGATCTTCTCTCAAGTCATATATATAGAGTCAAAGGTACAACGACATAAACATACATTGATCGAACCATTATCAAGCCTTTTATTCTACTCCAAACAAGCATTGTAGTCTATTATAGGTTTACTATGTAATAAGTGGAGAAAATAAAGAAAGAAAAATTGAGGCATTATATCAAAACTCAGAAAGATACTTATACTTTGAGAAGCTTTTGGTGTGTATTCAACAAAATCAACACAATTGTACCGAAAAATTTCAAGAAACTTAAAGAGAGTACCCTCTTGCAACCCAAAGGAATTGGACTAGGATTCACATTGAATTAGAACCAGTATAAAACATCTGGTCTCATTTACTTTATGCAATTTACTATTTGTATTTACTTTTCATCTACCTCATATCTAGATCTAGTCGACTAATAGGAAAATCATTATATTACTCAGTTATGAAAAGAACGTATAACAATTCACCCCCCTCTTGTAAATTCAATTGGTATCAGAGTAGGTCTCAAATTTTTACTCTTTTTCTTAACATCTAGTGAGAAATGATCATGTAAAACCAAGTAATTATGGGGGCACTATTTCAAGAAGGGACATCACGGGCAAGGCCACCACGTTTCAATTGAAAACATTTTTCACATTGTACAATTTGCATGAAAATATATGCAAAGTCCTATGATGTCAAAGTAAGACATGTAATCAAATAGGGAGATTACCCAATTCCATTAGCAAAGTCTAACAAGAAAACTGACGCACAAACATCTACTGATCCAGTAGATAAACATGACTACTCTGATGAGTAAATGACAGTAATCCAAGTCAATTCCAAGGCACAAAATCTTTTATACAATGCCATAAGCGTAGAAGAATATGAGAAGATATCAAACTGTGATATGGCCAAGAAAATGTGGGATAAGCTGGAAATTACTTATGAAGGAACGAGCAAAGTAAAGGAAACAAGGATAAATTTGTTGATTCATGACTATGAACTCTTTTTAATTAAAACGGGTGAATCCATTGAAGAAATATTTGCTCGATTCAGCAAAATCATTGGGGATCTGAAACCTTTTGGCATATCATACTCGAGTGGTGAACAAGTTTAAAAATTCTTAGAAGTCTACCCACTATCATATGATGAACTGCATGGAGTCCTTATTTTTTTGAGAAAACACATCTCAACAAACGAGGCCGGAAAGAGAACAAGAAAATAGTTGTTTTCAAAACCTCAATTGAAGAATTTGAGGACGATAATGATGATGAAGCATAGGATTTGGAAGAAGAAATTGCTATGGTCTTGAGAAATATGAATTGATTGACGAGAATATATAGAAACACCAAAAAGGGAATAATTTCATCCATAAGAAGCAGACAATAAGATGGATAAGATAAGAACGATGGGAAACATTTTGAATGCATAAAGTTTGGCCATGTACATGCTGAATGCCCAGATCTCAAAAGAAAAGCTTCTAGAGTATTTAAAAAAAACAACTCCTTTGAAAGTTGGAGTGTCGAAGACAACTCAGAACATGAAGAAATATCTAACTTATGTTTTATGACCATATTGGAGAATGATATGAACAAATACTTAGGCTGTTGGACAGATGAAGATATATCAACGATGACAACAAGGAAGAAACATAAAATTGTTTCATGGCACGTGGTGAATCTAATGAGGTAAGACATTATTATTGTGAAAGATGCAATGACTTAAAAGATATTCTTGATCTAATCCTATAAGAGTCTCAAGAAATTCTAAACGAATTAAAGAGACTAGATAGGGAGAAGAAAGACCCGAAACTTAAACTTGAAATCTGTGAAATCAAAAGAGGTGTTGTTCAGGAACTGCAATTGCAATTCAATGGCATGCGCGAATCCATCGGTCACAGTTCTGTCAGGTCTAACCATGCAACTTGTAAGTCAACTGGAAAAAGACCTGTTGGAAATGAAACTACTATCAATGACACCACTAGTACCTCTAGTGAAAAATCTATCATTGTATGTCATTATTGCAATAGAACTGGTCCTAATTATTCCTTTTGTAGATTTCATAATTCAAATATTACCGGATAGTTCTGGAAGCCTAAAATAGTCCTTCTATTAATAGAACTAACCGAAAAGGATCCAAGCAAGCTTGGGTACCTAAAAGAAGGTAATAATCATTATTTGCAGGAACACCACAGGTAAAGTCGAAAAGGAAACTGATATCTAGAGAGTGCGTGTTCCAGTCACATGACATGTGATAAAAATCTATTCAAAGAAGTCACAAAGATGAAAGGAGGAAATCAAGTATGGTGAGGATTCAAAAGGCAAAATTATTAGCATCGGAACAGTCCCATTCAATAATAACTGTGACATCATAGAAGTTTATCTTGTAGATGGACTTAATTACAACTTGCTAGGCACTAGTCAATTATGCGATTCTGGATATAAAGATAACTTCAAGAAAATTGGTTGTGCCATTGAAGATGAATGAAGTAAAATCATTCTTCAAGGAAAAAGGTACGGAAATGCTTATATTCTTGACTTCATTGAAAACGTGGATAACCATATTTGTCTGGCATCCACCTCTGATGATCTCTGGCTTTGGCATAAGAAACTTGGTCATGCAAACATGTATTTGATTGAAAACTAGCCAGACATGAAATATTCATTGATCTTCCTAGACTCAACTTTTCTTGAAATCATGTGTGATGCATGTCAACTAGGTAAACAAACTAGAATATCTTTCAAAGCCAAAGATGTTGTCTCCGCAACAAAACTTCTTCAGTTATAGCATATGGATCTATTTGACCTACTAGATCTCCTAGCATATGAGGAAAAATATATGTATTTGTTATTGTTAATGACTACTCACGTTTTACATGGGTAATATTTCTGACTCACAAAGATGAGGCTCTAAAGAACTCTAAGATCTTCTAAGAGAAAAGGGGTACCTTATCTCAACTATACAAAGTGATCATGGAGGATAATTTGAGAGCAAATCATTTGAAGAGTTCTGAAACGAATAAGGATACACTCACAATTTCTCAGCACCTAGATCACCCCCAACAAAATGGAGTAGTGGAACTCAAAAATTGAACTCTGCAAGACATGGCCAGAACAATGATATTGGAGCAGTCTCTACCCAATCACTTTTGGGAAGAAGCAGTAAGCACGACTTGTCATATAAGGAATAGATGTCTTATTCGGCCCATTCTGAAGATGACTTCATATGAACTATGGAAAGGAAAAAGACCAAACATTGGCTACTTTGACCCTTTTGGAGGACAATATTGGCAAGTTTGATCCAAAAAGCGATGAAGGTATATTCATTGGTTATTCTAATGACAATAGATCTTTTAGAGTTTATAATAAACATACCTAGTGTACAGAGGAATCAATTCATTTTATATTTGATGATAATACCTCTATGACCGAGAAAGGAGTCACTGAAGGTGATAAAGATATTATCCAAAATCAACCAAGATCAGTGAATCACTTGAACCAAATGAATCAACTGACAGAAGCAGTGAAACCTCAAAGTTGACTAATGAAGTTGCCGGAAAGAATACTGAATCTCAGAAGGAGTCGACTACTCAACGAGCTGAGATAATACCAAATGAATGGAGAAGCGAACCTAAGTATCCACAGAAATTTATTATAGAAAATCCAAACAATGGGATGAAAACCAGAGGAGTTCTAAAGAAAAAAGTTTAGCATTGCACTTATATCTTAAATAGAGCCAAAGAAAGTTGACGAAGCTCTCAAAGACTCCAGTAGGCTACAAGCTTTGCAATAAGAACTTGATTAGTTCGACAAAAATCCAGTATGGACACTGGTACCCAAGCAAGCAAATGTAGCAATAATTTGAACCAAATGGATATTTAGAAATAAGACGAATGAAGAAGTCAAAGTTATTCGCAACAAAGCAAGATTCGTCGCACAAGGTTACTACCAATAGGAAGGAGTCGTCTATGATGAAACCTTTGCTCCAGTAGCTCGTTTAGAAACATTACGTATATTGCTTGCATATTCTTCTTTTAAACGTTTTAATTATTTCAAATGTTTGTTAAAAGTGCATTTCTAAATGGTTTTATTGATGAGGAGGTCAATGTAAAACAATCTCCCGGCTTTGAAAACTCACAGTTTACCTATCATGTGTTTAAGTTGACTAAGGCTCTTTGTGGACTCAAACAAGTACCTAGAGCTTGGTATGAAAGACTGAGTTCATTTCTTATTGGTCACAGTTTTTCAAGAGGTAAGATCGGTACGACATTATTCATCAAAAGATCATCATTAGGTAATCTTAATATTCAAATTTATATTGATGATATCATTTTTGGAAGTGCTAACTCTAATTTGTGCAGTGAATTCTCACATCTTATGCAAAGCGAGTTCGATATGAGCATGATGGGAGAATGTGATGATCCCAAATCCACAATTCATGATGCAACTTAACCTAAACCGTTAGGTAAGCCAACAATCATATGGTATTAATTAAAATGGAATAACATGATCTAATAACCCAACAACGGAAGAATATCATAAAATATATGAGAATAAAGCCAAAATTCTACTAAAACCAATCCCAAATCTAGTGTCAACGAGAACCCGAGCACTACTGAATAACAAGGTACAAGAAAATCATCTAATAAAACTGTCTGAATAAAAGATCAGTAAATATAAAAGATAATAAGAAGAGAACTTCAAGGACTGCGGACAGTATGGCGACTATCTCGTAGTCTCCAAAATCTAGCACAACTCAACTCTGATAATCACCTCAGTTGGATATACTAGGATATGCACACGAAGTGCAGAGTATAGTATGAGTTCATCCGACCACATGTACTCAACAAGTAACAAAACAAACTGTAAGGCCTCGTAAAATTTTCCTGAAAATCGGGGTTCTGTGATGCTGAACTAGGCGTAGAGGTCAATAATAGTAGAAAGAGTGCGTTAAAATGATAAGGAAAATATTTTGCAGAAAGAGGGAATCTCTATGGCCATTTATGCGACCGTAGAATCACTCTGTGGACCGCAGAATGGCCGCAGAGTGAGGCACTTATTTGGGATATTTTTGGGGTCATTTTGGTGGTCCATTATGCGACTGCAGAACCATTTCGCGGGCCGCACTTTGACCGCATATCTGACTTTGAGATTTGTCATGCGGGAGTTATCCGGCACATTATGCGATCGCAGAACAGGACCGTGGACCGTAGGCTGGTTGCAGATTGAAGCAGAAAAATGGCAGGGTTGAGGGCCGTTATGCGTCCCATTTTTCAGACCGCATAGTCATCATGCGGTCGCATATGTGACCACAGAACCTGTTCCGGAGCTTCATTTTAGGGGTTTTTAAACCCGACCCAATTTTGTTAAAACACCCACATTAGGCCATTTTGAACCTATTTTATGATATTTTAGAGTGAGGGAAAGGATCCTAGAGAGAGAAAATGGTCTTCATCAATTGTTCTTCAATTCTTGCTTAACCACCTTTAATGTTATCAAGAGAGGCACCTAGGTCTTCTTCCCAAGAGGTAAGATTCTATTACCCAATCTCTTAATTCCAAAATATAGCTGTAATGGGCCATTAATGAGGTAATCAATCGGGATGAAAGTTATTATCTTGGATGCATGAGTTACAAAAGAATGTAGGGAGATTGTGAGCTAAAAATAGTGAAGAGTGGGGTGTAGGATGATGGAATCTTTCACAAAAGAGGCTTAAGAATATAATGCACACCTCGTGTTTGATAATGTGCTCAATTGAGCTAGAATCTTGAAGACCTCACATTTATCCATCATAAGCATGATGCAAAATTGAGTTCCTCTGACTCAATTCTTCCACATCCATATTCAATCCCGTACCAAGCGTCTTTCTATATGTAGGCATCGTCATATTATGAATAAGATAGAGTTTAAGAAAATGAGTTCTTACAACTGAGCTGTACCACACGATCTAGAGTAAGAAGAAAGAGTGACAATCCTAAATTCCTTGTAGCCTCCTGCTTATAAGTGTGGTGCACGACACACCTATAAACAAGACTGTACTAGACACGGCTTGTAGACTCCCTATGATAGAACTGCTATGATACCAATTTTGTCACGACACAAAACGATGGGACGCGACGGGCACCCGATACCTTACTCAACCGAGTACCAATAGAATGCATCTTAATTATTACATGTTCATAGGTAAGTGGGAACGACATTGAATGACCCAACTTGATATAGAAACTTATACCTATGACATAAGGACTTATAAAGCCAATGTGATTCATTATATACTTAAAATACAGGCTAACAATGCCATACAAGTATTCACATACATGACATCTATTTACAAGCCTCTAAGAGTACATACTTATCATAAAGGTCGGGACAGGGCCCTGCCACACCAAATAATACACGTCTAAATCATACTGACCAAACAAGTAACTCCGGAGCAAATAGAGCGCACTAACATCTTCCGCTGAGCTGGTAGCATACTTGGAGGACTCTCGACTTGTCTATCGGGACTTGCGGGCATAAAATGCAGGGTCCCCAGGAAAAAGGGATGTCAGTACAAATAATGTACCGAGTATGTAAGCAATGAAAAATTGTAAATATTAGACATGAGAGAAACAGTGAGTAAAAGACTCGACATGTAAGACTGAATAGCTCTGTGAAACATTTAATACTTATAATCTCATGAATGTGCGTATAAATGTCATACCATGCATGAGTATATGCATTAAGAACATCATCACGCCTCTGAGGGCATCCTATCATATAATCTCGGCTACTGTGGGAAAATCATCAACATATACCAGCTGATCAGATGGTGGTGCGTATATAACGCCGTAACCTTTTCCCACATCCCATATACTAATATACGTGTATATAACGCCATCTCGTCATGGGTCAATGTACATGTATAAATGAATGTAATGCATGAGAAGTACGTCAATAAAATCTCTCGGAACGTCATAAGACCATACTTCTGATTAATATCATGAAATAAACTTTATCAACTTACATATTTTCTGAGGCCCATGAACAGACGATAGAATATTAAGAAATATGAACATAGGAACCTCTAGTATTTCTATGAATAGAGTTATTTATGAAAGTTGTGCATTTGCTCATTTCATTTGTATCGTATGGATCATGCCAAAGAAAAAGAATGGATAGCCTTAACATACCTGGTTCGATTCTCTTGACGATCCCTCTAACACATGTCTTTTGCGCAAACATGCAATGACAGATCGAAGTAGAGGAAAATCCGTATGATATTCTTTGAGAAAGATTGCACCGTATTCCCTTAGAATCGCAAAATCCTGTTGCTATAACATTACGTAGTATAATTTTGTATGAAGATTTCTTGGCTGAAGATTTGTTACATTTGTAGATGAGATTAAGCATCTCAAATTTGTGCTTTAGAGAGGCTTTTATATTAGTGGGTGTCGGCCCCACTTTCGGGGACTAGTCTTGCCCAAAGACCCCTTATTGTGCCACCTATCCTAATGATTTAAGAGTCACTTAATTAATTTTGTGTTGCTGCCATGTTGGTTTCAAGAACTTATCCAATAGACAATCCAAAATGTCTTAGACAAATTACAAATTTCCTAATTAACTAGGAAATTCTCCACTAATCCAACAATTAACCTATTACTCACATAATTAAGAATCATCTCAAATTAGTTAAAATACTAGTAACTTTCGACACACTTTATATACCTTCCTGTCATGGTCATGTGGTACCTTGTACGACACTCGTCCATAACTACCGAGTATTTTAGGTCGGGCCATATTTTATCCCAAAATGTTAAACTTTGACGAAATTCATTTTTTTTGATTTGCTTACCCTCTCACCTTCACGAATTTACTCATCACTTGTTTGAAACAGCATAATGCTTATAATCTCAACATAATCTCATTCTCGAACCTGCTTGGTTGATTAACTTATGACGAAACTTTAACATAGAAAAATGCAAGATGTAACATATCATTTACGAGATTCCATCAATTTACTTATAGCGTACTTTAACGTACGAAAATATGGGTTGTAACATCATTCCCGCCTTTGGAACATTCATCCTTGAATGTTGACTGATGCACTTATCATTTTCATAACTTATGTCTTTGGAATACTTTAGTACTCTCTGTGCCATCTAGGCAACTGTTCTATAAATAATTCCAAAGGCTAGGGCGTTTCCCCCTTTAGGCCTCTTTCTCATACCACGACTTGTGGTCTGAATCCTTTCAATCTCGTAACTGTTGCTACCTTCTATCATGCAGTCTGTACGATTCTGACCTTGTAAATGTTCCTTTGCGACTCTTCTCTGCTTTTTTCTCAAACTTTTAGTCAATCTCTAGGCCTCACGTTTTAAGCATATATAGAGCTTGATAATATGTATCTCTGGGCATCTATAGGTGTCACGCCCCGAACCTGGGAGCGAGAACGGCACCGGGTACCTTACCCAACCGAGTACCAACGTAACGTATCTTTCTTCTTACATCATTACATACACATGACATACGGGCCTAATAGGCCAATATAATCCTTAATATACACGACATATGTCTACAAGCCTATAAGAGTACACAAATATCATAAAGGTTGGGACATAGTCTGCCTTACCAAACAATACGTGTCTAAATCATACTAACCAAACGAGCAACTCCGAAGCAGATAGAGTACACCAACATCTTCCGCTGAGCTGATAGCCTACTTGGGGGGCTCTCGACCTGTCTATCAGGACCTGTGGGCATGAAATGCAGCGTCCCCAAGAAAAAGGGACGTCAGTGTGAATAATGTACTGAGTATGTAAGGCACATAAATTAATACATAGGAGACATGGAAGAAATATAGAGTAGTTGACTGAACCTGTATGTCTGGATAACTCTGTAAATAATAAATCACTTTTAGCATCATGAATATGTGTATGAATGTCATGTCGTGCATAGGTATATGTTTCATAACATCATCAGCCTCTGAGGGCATCCCATCATATCATATCGGCCACTGTGGGAAAAATCATCATCGTATATCAGCTGACCAGGTGGTGGTGCGTATATAACGCCATACCCTTTCCCATATCCCCTATACATATATATAAATACATATATACGCGTATATAATGCCGTTGAGTATACATACATATATACGCGTATATATTGCCATTTGAATCATATTTCAGCCACTGTGGGCAACATCATCATCATATACCAGCTGATCAGGTGGTGGTGCGTATATAACGCTGTAACCTTTATCCCATATCCCATATACATATATTTACATATATTCGCGTGTATAACGCCATCTGGTCATGGGTCAATGCACATGTATGAAATGCATGAAAAGTACGTAATAATCTCCATATTCCTTCCAGATAAACTTTTCCAACTGCGTATTATTCTGAGACCCATGAACAGAAAATACTAATAATAATAATTCTCATGGGGGATCAAGAATATAGACACCCCTACTATTTCTATGAATAGAGTAATTTACAGAAACTGTGTATTTTTGTCGTTTCTGCAGTATAATTTGGATCATGCCTAGAGTAGGGAAAAATTCGTATGATATTCTTTGAAAAGGTTGCACCGTACTCCTTTAGAATCGCAAAATTCCGTTGCTATAACATTACGTAGTCTCGTATGATTTTTTTAGCAAAATCACGTTGCTAATATTTTGAATAAGTTGCTGAATCTTTCCTTTGAATTTGATCATACTATTGTATATGCCTTTTGTTGAAGTTCATCCGTATACTTGCTCTAATCTTACAAAGTCATAAGACTTTCTTACTTTGTGAATTAAGAAAGGAGTTTTTGATACCATTTTCCACCCCAAATGGAGATATGGATTTAAGTAATGACACCACCTCCTTAGGCACGTTATTGTTGGCAATTTGCTGCCAAGATTTTGACATCCCACGTGGAAGTAGTGTCTCCTAATAATTATCCAAAATGTCACATAATTAATTATCCACAAAATTAAATTTACAAGTTAATCTCCCACTTAAAAATTCATAATTATCCAATTATCCACATGATTAAGAACTATTTCAAATTACATAAAATACTACTCACTTTTAACACACTTTATACAACTTAATATCATTGCCATGGGGTACCTTGTATGGTAGTAATCCATAAATACCGGCTATTTTAGCTCGGGCCATATTTTATGTCAAAATGACAAACCTCGACGAAATTCATTTTCTTATACTTGCTTACCCTCTCAACTTCACGAATTTACTCATCACTTGTTTGAAATAGCATAATGCTTATAATCTCATTCCTGAACTTACGTCGGTTAACTTACAACGAAACTTCAACGTACGAAAATGTAGGATGTAACATCATTTCCGAGCTTTCATCAATTTACTTATGACGTAATTTTTCATATGAAAACCTGGGGTGTAACATCATTCCCCCCTTTGGAACATTCGTCCTCGAATGTTGACTGATGCACTTGTTATTTTCATAACCTATGTCTTCCGAATTCTTTAGAACTTCCCTTGCCATCTAGGCTGTTCTGTGAATAAATCCAAAGTCCAGGGCATTCCTCCCTTAGGCCTCCTTCTCACCCCACGACTTGTAGTCAGAATCCTTCTAATCTCGTAATTGTTTCTACCTTCCATCATGCAGCCTGTACGACTCTGACCTTATAAGTGCGCCTATGCGACTCTTATCTCTTTTTTTCCTCCAGCTTTTGGCCAATATCTAGGCATCACTTTGTAAACATATACAAAGCTTGACAAGATGTCCCTCTGGGCATCTATAGGTATCCTAAAGTTCTTTGCTCGGTTCTTTGTTGAGCTTACGAATATTGTTATACCTTATTTCATAGATCTGCTTATCCATCCATATAACTTTACTGCATCAAGATAGGTCATACTATACTTACTTCAATTTATAGTTGTTGAGGTCTACTACCAAATTCCGGCTTACTCTCGTTGTTTATCCTATATGCATAAGTCTAAATCCTTTAATTTTTCCTCATTACTGTTCATCTTAAGAATGACGACCTAGTCTCATCTCATACTTTATGACTTTTGTCCATTCATTAGTGATTCACCTCAATATTGATCTACACTCTACCACTGATAACTTGAAACCCCTTACGTAATCACTTTGGCTCCCGTTGCATCGAGGAACATGTGAAGTTATTTCCATAATCGTATTTCATAGTATCTCGATGTGATTCACCTTATATGGGTATTTTAGACCCTTACAATTCATTAAATCCTCTTAAAGTCATTACTTAATCGAAGGCCCAAACGTCATCCTTTATCTATCACAATTACGCCCCTATTCCACTACCAGGGCAACATTCCATCTCTTATAAGTGCTACTAGTCTTACTTCTTTGAGTTCATTTTGGATATACTAAGCCTTCTATAACATAGAGAATCCATCAGCTCTCTTATTTTCATGAGCTTAATCCCTAGAACTTATCCATTCTTGTCACCTTTTCACTCAACTTTTCTTACCCTTACTCCTGCCTTCCTAAAACCTTGTCACTCTACCATACTTTAGCTTGCGACCTACACATATCTATTCATATTGTTCGCAACCTTCCTTCAACTTGTTTGCACTATAGATTTCCTTATATTATTTTGGAACATCAAGCGAGACAACACATCGTCTCTAACTCTTCTTTTACTCTCTAATTAGACCTTTCAGTACTTATAAACCATAGGCTGAAATGTAAGCCATTGGCGATGCTACTATCATTCCTGGATACTGGATCCCCGCACTTCTAGCATTTAATCCGCAATATGGACTATTCACAACCTTCTGCATTTGAGTATTCGTACGTTTTTCACCTTTACCTTTTTTACCTTAAACTCTTGCATCGCATCTTTTATCTCTTTCATGACCTCCCTTCCACATAGGTATAATTCACGTTCACAACTTGAAGCTCTATCATAATACTTGTACCTCTGGGGCATACACAATTCGGTAGGAGCTTCATGCTGACTTCTTATGAGGTTGGTACTTCTTCTAATTGGCTTTATTGTAGAGCCGTTATAGAATATAACTATTGTACTATCTCTCTTTGTACCTCTGTTTCCATGTTCTCTATCATGAAGCCTATAATTTTCTGGGTCCAATAATCAGATTCCTGATTTACTTCGTTGATGTAACTCTTTAGCTTCCTCCTTCTCCTGATCGGCCTTTATGTCGGCTTGACTTATCTTCCGCTCTGGGATTCATGGTATTAGTTATTCTGTTTAGTCGTTCATGGGCGCTGGGGAATATGCATGATACAATCCTTTAACAATTTAATCCTTCATCTATGACCTGGGCTCAATTCTTTCTTTTAACGTATACCAGAATCTTCTACGGCTGTATATGCTGCATGTATATAACTCTGAACCCTTAACTGAGTTCATAACGTAACCAACTCTGGATCTTGATCAAATAATTTCTATTGTTACATTTTAGCTTTCTTTCAACATAAGCTATTTCCTTTCAATAGTCTTTCTGCCCCCTTTTTGCGTCCATACTTAGCTTATATTGGTTCCCACGATAGTTTTCATGAAACTCATATGACCTTCGAATTTTTATTTTTAATTTTTTTTTCTTCCCGTTCATTAACCAAGGTAGGGCCACTTTTCTTTGGAGTGCTTACAATGTTGTTGTGAGACAGTTGTTACACGAACCTTTCCTTTTTAGGTCGTTGTGCTTAGGTTGAAGCCTTCTTCCTTATTTCCCCAGCTAGTTTTTCATTGTAGTACTTAGGGAGAACCTTTAACTCTCGTAAATTTGTGGGCTTATTACGGACCTTTTTGATGTCCTTACTTGCCTATAATCATCCGTAGTTGTTTACCTCCATGCCCTTGTGCTTGTAGGGTTACTCCTGAACTAATATTTTGATTGTCTTCATGGTGTCACTTTCTTTTATTTCCATAACACTCATACGGTACCTTTTTAACTTCGCCAAATCCTATATGGATAATTTTCAAGGATCACGATGTCATAACTGTAAGGCTGAATTCCTCATATTGGGGTTCCCTATGTTTATTTTGCACGATCTGTTGATTTGTCTATATTCTCTTGTCTAGCCATTGCTGGGCTCTTCTTGAATCACCATATCAATATTTCGCGTAATATTTCTTGGGTCATTTCCTTTGTCTTCACTTTCTCTCGCACTGGCTCCTTATTAATCAGCAATATCTCGGATATAGGTATCGTCTTATTACGAATAGAATAGAATTTCGAAATTTCAATTCTTATAAGTGAGCTCTACCACACGATCTAAAGTAAGAAGAAAGAGTGACAATCCTAAATGGCCTGCAGCCTCCTGCCTATAAGTGTGGTGCACGACACACCCATAAACAAGACTCTACCAGACACGGCTTGTAGACTCCCTAGGACAGAACTGCTCTGATACCACTTTTGTCACGCCCCGAACCTGGGAGCGAGAACGGCACCCGGTACCTTACCCAACCGAGTACCAACGTAACGTATCTTTCTTATTACATCATTACATACAAATGACATACGGGCCTAATAGGCCAACATAATCCTTTATATACATGACATATGTCTACAAGCCTCTAAGAGTAAATAAATATCATAAAGGTCGGGATAGAGTCCGGCCTTACCATACAATACGTGTCTAAATCAAACTAACCAAACGAGCAACTCCGAAGCAAATAGAGCACACCAACATCTTCCGCTGAGCTGATAGCCTACTTGGAGGGCTCTCGACCTGTCTATCAGGACATGCGGGCATGAAATGCAGCATCCCCAGGCAAAAGGGATGTCAGTACGAATAATGTACTGAGTATGTAAGGAACATAAATAAATACATAGGAGACATGGAAGTGATATAGAGTAATTGACTCAACCTGTATGTCTGGATAACTCTGTAAATAATAAATAACTTTTAGCATCATGCATATGTGTATGAATGTCATGTCTTGCATAGGTATATGTTTCATAACATCATCAGCCTCTGAGGGCATCCCATCATATCATATCGGCCACTGTGGGCAAAATCATCATCGTATACCAGCTGACCAGGTGGTGGTGCGTATATAACGCCATACCCTTTCCCATATCCCCTATACATATATATAAATAGATATATACGCGTATATAACACCGTTGAGTATACATACATATATACGCGTATATAACGTCGTTTAAATCATATTTCAACCACTGTGGGCAACATCATCATCATATACCAGCTGGTCAGGTGGTGGTGCGTATATAACGCCATAAACTTTTTCCCATATCCCATATACATATATTTACATATATACGCGTATATAACGCCATCTGGTCATGGGTGAATGCACATGCATGAAATGTATGAAAAGTACGTAATAATCTCCATATTCCTTCCGGATAAACTTTTCCAACTGCGTATTATTCTGAGACCCATGAACAGAAAATAATAATAATAATTCTCCTGGGGGATCAAGAATATACACACCCCTACTATTTCCATGAATAGATTAATTTATAGAAACTGTGTATTTTTGTCGTTTCTTCAGTATAATTTGGATTATGACAAAATGAAAGAAGGGATAGCCTTAACATAACTTGAGTAGGGAAAAATTCATATGATATTCTTGGAAAAGTTTCCACTGTACTCCCTTAGAATCGTAAAATTCCGTTTCTATAACATTACGTAGTCTCGTATGATTTTTTTAGCAAAATCACATTGCTAATATTTTGAATAAGTTGCTGAATCTTTCCTTTGAATTTGATCATACTATTGTGTATGCCTTTTGTTGAAGTTCATCCGTATACTTGCTCTAATCTTACAAAGTCATAAGACTTTCTTACTTTGTGAATTAAGAAAGGATTTTTTGATACCATTTTTCCACCCCAAATTGAGATATGGATTTAAGTAATGACACCACCTCCTTAGGCAAGTTATTGTTGGCAATTTGTGCCAAGATTTTGACATCCCACGTGGAAGTAGTATCCCATAATTATTATCCAAAATTTCACATAATTAATTATCCACAAAATTAAATTTACAAGTTAATCTCCCACTTAAAAATTCATAATTATCCAATTATCCACATGATTAAGAACTATTTCAAATTACTTAAAATACTACTCACTATTAACACACCTTATACAACTTAATATCATTTCCATGGGGTACCTTGTATGGTACTAATCCATAAATACCGGCTATTTTAGCTCGGGCCGTATTTTATCTCAAAATGACAAACCTCGACGAAATTCATTTTCTTCTACTTGCTTACCCTCTCAACTTCACGAATTTACTCATCACTTGTTTGAAATAGCATAATGCTTATAGTCTCAAAATAATCTCATTCCCGAACTTACGTCGGTTAACCTACAACGAAACTTCAACGTACGAAAATGTAGGATGTAACGTCATTTCCGAGCTTTCATCAATTTACTTATGACGTAATTTTACATATGAAAACCTGGGGTGTAACAATAGGTATACTGAAGTCCTTCGCTTGGTACTTTTTCAAACTTACAAATATTGCTATATCTTATTTCATAGGCCCGGTTATCTATCCACATGACTTTACTGTATCTAAGTAGGTCATGATATACCATAACTCTTACCTCAATTTATCGTTACTGAGGTCTACTACCTTACGTTCATTGCTTATCCCATATGTATAAATCTATGTCCTTTAGTGCTTCCTCATTACTATTCATCTTAAGAATGATGGCCTAATCTCACCTCATACTTTGTGACTTTTGTCCATCTATTTTTGATTTACCTTAATGGTGATCTATCATCTACCACTGATAGCTTGATCTCTTATGTAACACTGCCGCTAGGGCTCACGTCTAATCGGGGTTGGAGCAATTAGATTGATCCACCTAGGGGCGATACTATACTTTCATAACCGTATTTTATAGCATCCTAATATGAATCACCTTACATGGGTATTTTAATCCCGTGCAATTCGTGAAATCCTCTTCAAGTCATTACTCAATCGAAGGCCCAAACGTCATCCTTTATCTATCACAATCACACCCTCATTCCACTTCCAGGACATCATTCCATTTCTTCTAGATGTTATAAATCTTATATTCCTTTGAGTTCATTCAGGCTATACTGAACTTTCTATAACTTAGAGAAACCATTAGCTCTCTTGTTTTCATGGGCTTAATGCTGAGGACCTATCCATTCTCGTAACCTTCTCCCTCGCCCTTTCTCATCCTTACTCTCCTTTACTCTTTTAGCTAGGTCTCTCGGTACCTAGAAACCATAGTCTAGAAGATATGCTACTCACAATGTCGCTATTATTCCTGGATACTGAATCTCCATGCTTCTACCCTTTTATCCGAATATGGACTATTCACAACCTTCTAAATTTGAGTATTTCATATGTTGTTCACCTTTACCTTACAACCTTAAAAGCTTGCATCATATCTTCTATTTCCTTCATGACCTCCCTTCCACATAGGTATAATTCACGTCCATAACTTGAAGCTCTATTATGATACTTGCACCTCTAGTGCATACACAATCCGGTGGGAGCTTCGTACTGACTTCTTATGAGGCTGGTACTTTTCTAACTAGCTTTATTATAGGACCGTTAAAGAATATGGTTGTTGTACTTTCTCTCTTGTACCTCTGATACTAAGAGTGATCCTGCAATGTTCTCAATCAGGATTTCTATAATTTTCTGGGTCCAATAACCGGACTCCTGATTTACTTTATTGATGTAACTATTTAGTTTTCTCTTCCTTCTGATCAGCCTTTATGTAGGCTTAAGTTATCTTCCGATATGCAGATCCTGGTATTAGTTATTACTTTAGCCTTGCATGGACGCTATGGAATATTTGTAATACCATCATCTGATAATTCAATCCTTTGTCTATGCCCATGCTGAATTCTTTCTTTGAACTTATACCGGAGTTTTCTACGGCTTTGTGAATATCAATATATATGTTGCGTGGATAATACTCTTAAATCTTAAGTGCGTTAATAACGTAACTAACTCTGGATTATTGATCGAATAATTCCTTTCGTTCCATCTCAGCTTTCTTTGAATGTAAGCAATTACTTTTCCTGGTCATTCTGTCCCCTTGTTACGTGCATACTTAGCTTACCTTAGTTCCATACACATTGAATTCCATACAACCCATATGATCTTGAATATCACTTCTAATTTTACTTCCCGTTCATTAGCCACAGTAGGTGCCATTTTATTATGGAGTGCATACAATGTTGTTGTGAGACTATTTTTATAAGACCATTTCCTCTATAGGTTATTGAGCTTAGGTTGAAGCCTTATTCCTTATTTCCTCAGCTAGTATTCATTGTAGTACTTAGGGAGGACCCTATGATTCTTGTAAAGCTGCGATCTTATTACATCGTATACTTGACGAAATTTTCGATGTCCTTCCTCTCCTATAATTATAACTAGTTACTTACTTTCCCGCCCTTGTGCTTTTTGGGTTGTCTCTAAACTGAAATTTTGTCTATCTTCCCAGTGGCAGTCTCTTTTATTTTCGTAACACTCATACGATACTTTTAACTACCCCAACTCCTAACTGAATATTTCACAAGGGTCACGATGTCATATCTTCGAGGCTAAATTCCCCATGTTGGGGTTCACTATGTGTATCTTGCATGATCTGTTCATTTGTCTGTATCCTCTTATCTAGACATAACTAAGCTCTTCCCAAATCAACTACTAACTACTTGTTGGCCCATCCTCATATCAATATTCCGCGTAATCTTTCTTGAGTTATTTCCTTTGTTTTATAACTTACATGTCGCGCTGGCTCTTTATTTATCCATAATGTCCCAGGACGGAACCCTTACCTCCTCTCATTGGCGTCGTTCTTGCTTAATGTTCTGGAATCGTAGCGTATACGTAGGAGTTGAATAATTGTAATCTCATTCTTTTTTCATTTTTACCGCACTCTTCTTTTACCATTCCATGATTACTAGAACCACTTATTCTGATTTCATGCCATATCACTCTGTATTCCCCTCTTTAGGGGAGTACTAAAATTTAGTTCTACGACGATCTACCTATAGATGTTTTTCCTCTTCATCTTTGGTGTCTATTCACATCATCGATGACCCTTACTTGCCTTTCGGAAATCCTTCTATACCAAGGACCAGAAAATTCCTTACTCGCGCGTGTGACACCAAGTGTAACTGGAAAATACACTCCGTTAAGCTTAACTTTACTCTCATTGTTTACTTTTGGGAAGTGTCTTCCTGAATAACCTTTAAAGGTTATTCTTCTGTCATCTATTATATTATCGTCGGAATGTAATCTCTAAAATTCTCATGATGCCGATTATTATCAAATCACTCAGTCCTTAATTCATGTTTAGTTTATCTTGTTCACCAGCCCATACTGATTTCTATCACCCCAGGGGTCTAATTTTTTCTTCTGGTAATCATGTTAGAGTCACGAACTTATTTCTCGAAATGAGGATATGACTTTATGCCCTATATGTTTTTGTTGTCTTAAGGCTGGTCACCTCTCGCCTCTTCCTTTACTTGGCCATAGACTTTGTGATACTGTCTTCTTCCTTTTATTTTTCTACCGATGTAATCCATGTATAAAATCCTACTCATAATGCTTCATTAATGCCCTTCTTATTTCCAGCTAACATTTATATCTATCACTTTATTCTGAAAACTCGAACAAGACATTCTTTTACTTTTATCTCCCTTTTCTCCATATGCTGGCTCTTCGAGTTGCCTAATATTCTTTATCTAGTAGGGGCAGGATCCACACTAAGATAATATTTATCCCTTCAAGGCTTCCAGTGCCTATCTTTGTAGTACTCTTATCTAGCTGTACTATTTTAGAGTGCACCATCTGGGTGTATCACAAGGAGATCTATTAGCACATTTGCAATATCCTTTGGAAATGTCAACTAACGCAAACAATCCATCCACCATTTTGGGTTACTCTAACCCCTCCCGGATCCTGATATCCCATCATTCTTTTAAAACATATCCATTAGCTCCTATACGGCATAATTGAGATGGGTGTGGCTGATTGTACATACCTCTGTTACAGTTGAAGGTAACTTAAAATGCTTATATCTCTCTTCCTGAATGGTAAATAATGATAATCTTTACTGGGTACCTCGTAACCTTCATCACCTTGCTTCATTTACTTGTTGAAACTTGTATCTACCTTCTGAATCTCTCATTTCTTCTCACCATATGCGTGGATAGATATTCATTCCTTAGGCTCCTTAACAAGAAATTTACACGTCTTACTACACATATGTTCTGATGAAGACCTCACATTTCTCCATCATAGGCATGATGCAAAATCGAGTTCCTCTGACTCAATTTTTCCACATCCACATTCAATCCCTTAACTGTCTTTATAGATGTAGGCATCGCAATATGATAGAGTTTAGGAGTATGAGTTCTTACTGTAAAGACCCATAAAATTTTCTTGTTTAAAATAATACCCGAATGAGTCCCCGAGTTGTTTTACTGTGGAAAATTTTAAAACGGACCTAATTTGAGTAAAAAGAACGTGGGACTTAAAGAATAAAATTTTCCAGAAAGTAGGCGTTATGCGATGCACTATGTGATTGCATAACGTGTATTCGGACCGCATAATGGTCGCATACACGGGCAGATCACTGTCCCATTTGAGGACAACTATGCGGTCCAATATGCGATCGCATTTCGGTTCTGCGGACCGCATAACTGTCGCATTGTTTCCCTTTGATTTTTGGGAGGGAGGTTATGCGGCGCACTATGCGATCGCATAACATGTATGCGGACCGCATAGTGGTCGCATACCTGGGCATATTGTTTTCAATTTTTGCCTACATAGAGGGCCATTTTATGGTCGACTCTGCGGACCGCATTTCAGGAATGCGATCGCATTCCTGACCACATTCTGTTGTCGGACTCCTATTTTTATAATAAACCCGACCCTAGTTCATTAAAACACCCCTCCCCTTCATTTTTAACTGAGTTCTGAGCAAAAATAAAGAGAAGGGAGAGAGGGTTATTGAGAGAGAAAGTTCTTCATCAAAATTGATTCTTCAAAGTCGCTCAAGCCCGAAATCTATCGAGTTAGTGTTATCTTCTTCACTCAAAGAGGTAAGTCTTCAACCCATTTTTCCCCAAAGTTCTCAGATTTTAATTAAGAATAAAACACATAGGATGGTTCTTGAAAATGGAGGTCAAACCCATGCATGCATGTGAGTAAAACTTCTTAATCTAGGAAAAAGGGAAGAGGGTTGGGGTAAAATTCACAAAGAAGGGGTGGTAATCTAATAGGGTCGCCTAGCGTTTGATAAAATTCTTAAAAGTGTTCATATTGTATGCATAATTTCAAATTTTGAGTTGAATACGTTTAATTGTGAACTAGATTGACGGTACTAGTCGGTTTGGTGATTTGTGAGTAAAAGTTAAAAAGGAATTTCGACCCCTGGTATGCATGGATAACTTTAACCGTTGTAGAATCCTCTTGTTGGGTCCGAGCATACGACATGTGTACCTTGTTTGAAAATATGTGAATTGATTGTTCAAATGTGTTGAGACGTATGATTCTATTCTCTGATTGTCCTAGTTGATTGTCATACTACCGTGCTATATGAGATTATGAAAAATGTTTTGATGTCGCTATCTTATTATGTGCAAAGCTCGTAAATGCTCGAGCGTGTCGATGTGAAAGTATGTGTTAATGAATGAAAGAATCGTAATGTTCCCAAGTGTGGGAATGTATATGATGGATAAAAATCATGCGTGGTAAGTAATGAAAAAGGGTATTGTGAAAGGATGTAAATGAGTTGAACGATATGGGAACACCGTGTACATGAATTACTGCTTGGTGAGAGTCATTGTGCCTTGAGCTCAAATAGTGAATTGTTGATGTGAACTTGTGTTCCTTGAAATGAAGAATTCTTGTGATTTAATGGTTTGAGGTTGTTGTTACGAAATATGATTGTCAGGCGGGATCGGGTTACGCGCCGCAACACGAAGTAATAAGGATGATGGGTTGTGGTGATAAGGGTGGCCGAGGTAATAATGATGGAATGTGATCATTATCACTATTGAAATGAAAATATATGAAACTCTTGAATATGGTGATGTTGAAAGGGGAAAAAGAGAGATTGTGAAACTTGTTGATTTTGGTTGCTTCTTTCCACGTGCATTAATTGATTGGTTCTATTACTGTCTCTTATCTGTGTATTTTTTGGTTGTATTTGGGATAAAGTTTGTTCATACATACTAGTACTATTCCACAGTACTAACGTTCCTTTTGCCGGGGGTGCTACATTTTCTTATATGAATGTAGGTGGTTCTATAGCAGGTAATTCATCCCACCATCAGTAGTGCCTCCTCTCCTTTTCCGTTAGTTGTTCTGGTGAGCTCCACTCCCTTTCGGGGCCACGTGTGACTCATGTTGCCTTATTTTGAGTTTATTAAGTAGTGTAAGGTATAGCCGGGGCCTTGTTGCCGGCAAGTATCATATAAATCTTTTCTATTCGTAGAGGCTCCGTAAACACAATGTGGGTAATGTACATGTGTATTTTGGGTAGTAAGCGTACGATTCGGAATCGTGGTCCACGATGTAAATGTTGTATGTAATTTGTAAGCATTTGGATCATATGTGTGTTTTGATGAAAAGGTAGAAATGAAATCAAATCGTAAGTTTATGCTTAACTCTTAATTGCTAGTTCACATGATTAATGTATACTGATATCGCGGGGTAGTACGTGGGATAGGTGAGGAAAATCCAGATCCGCTTGACTGGGGTCGCCCGGTTGAGCGCCGGTCGTGTCCCTCGATTTTGGGGAATGACACTTACAACTGAGCTCTACCACACGATCTAGGGTAAGAAGAAAGAGTTCCAGTCCTAAATGCCCCGTAGCCCCTTGCTTATAATTGTGGTGCACGACACACCCATAAACAAGACTCTACTAGACACGGCTTGTAGCTTCTCTAATACCACTTTTGTCACGACCCAAACCGATGGGCCGAGATGGGCCCCGGTACCTTACTTAAATGAGTACCCCCGTAACATATCTTTTTAATTACATCTTCATAGGTAAGTGGGCCAAAAAGGGCGTCATGAGATAACTAGAGTAAACATAAGGGAATAGCCGACATAGAACGACCCAACCTGATATAGAAACTTATACATTGTGACATACGGGCCTATAAGGTCTATGTGATCCATTATATACTTAAAATATAGGCCGACAAGGCCATACAAGTATTTGTATACATGACATATGTCTACAAGCCTCTAAGAGTACATACTTATCATAAAGGTCGAGACAGGGCCCCGTCATACCAAACAATACATGTCTAAATCATACAGACCAAACAAGCAACTCCGGAGCAAATGGAGTGCACCAACATTTTTCGTTGAGTTGATAGCCTACTTGGAGGAGTCTCGACCTGTCTATCGGGACCTGTGGGCATGAAACGCATCGTCCCCAGGAAAAAGGGACGTCAGTAAAAATAATGTACCGAGTATGTAAGGAATTAAAATCAATAAATAATAGACATGAGAAAAACAGGGAGTAAAAGACTCGACATGTAAGTTAGAAAAGCTATGTGAAACATTTAATACTTATAATGTCATGCATGTGCGTATAAATGTCATACCATGCATGGGTATATGCGTTCAGTACATCATCATGCCTCTGAGGACATCCCATTATATAATCTCGGCCACTGTGGGCAAATCATAAACGTATACCAACTGATCAGGTGGTGGCGCGTATATAACGCCGTAACCTTTTCCCATATCCCATATACATATGTATATATATATATATATATATATATATATATATACATATGTATATGGGATATGGGAAAAGGTTACGGCGTTATATACGCGCCACCACCTGATCAGTTGGTATACGTTTATGATTTGCCCACAGTGGCCGAGATTATATAATGGGATGTCCTCAGAGGCATGATGATGTACTGAACGCATATACCCATGCATGGTATGACATTTATACGCACATGCATGACATTATAAGTATTAAATGTTTCACATAGCTTTTCTAACTTACATGTCGAGTCTTTTACTCCCTGTTTTTCTCATGTCTATTATTTATTGATTTTAATTCCTTACATACTCGGTACATTATTTTTACTGACGTCCCTTTTTCCTGGGGACGATGCGTTTCATGCCCACAGGTCCCGATAGACAGGTCGAGACTCCTCCAAGTAGGCTATCAACTCAACGAAAAATGTTGGTGCACTCCATTTGCTCCGGAGTTGCTTGTTTGGTCTGTATGATTTAGACATGTATTGTTTGGTATGACGGGGCCCTGTCTCGACCTTTATGATAAGTATGTACTCTTAGAGGCTTGTAGACATATGTCATGTATACAAATACTTGTATGGCCTTGTCGGCCTATATTTTAAGTATATAATGGATCACATAGACCTTATAGGCCCGTATGTCACAATGTATAAGTTTCTATATCAGGTTGGGTCGTTCTATGTCGGCTATTCCCTTATGTTTACTCTAGTTATCTCATGACGCCCTTNATATATATATATATATATATATATATATATATATATATATATATATATATATATATATATATATGCGTATGTAACGCCATCTGGTTATGGTTCAATGTACATGTATAAATGAATGCAATGCATGAGAAGAACGTCAAGAAAATATCTCGGAACGTCATAAGACCATTATACTTCTGATTAATATCATGTAATAAACTTTATCAACTTACGTATGTTCTGAGACACATGAACAGACAATTGAATAATAAGAAATATGAACATAAGAACCTCTAGTATTTCTAANGGTAATAATGATGGAATGTGATCATTATCACTATTGAAATGAAAATATATGAAACTCTTGAATATGGTGATGTTGAAAGGGGAAAAAGAGAGATTGTGAAACTTGTTGATTTTGGTTGCTTCTTTCCACGTGCATTAATTGATTGGTTCTATTACTGTCTCTTATCTGTGTATTTTTTGGTTGTATTTGGGATAAAGTTTGTTCATACATACTAGTACTATTCCACAGTACTAACGTTCCTTTTGCCGGGGGTGCTACATTTTCTTATATGAATGTAGGTGGTTCTATAGCAGGTAATTCATCCCACCATCAGTAGTGCCTCCTCTCCTTTTCCGTTAGTTGTTCTGGTGAGCTCCACTCCCTTTCGGGGCCACGTGTGACTCATGTTGCCTTATTTTGAGTTTATTAAGTAGTGTAAGGTATAGCCGGGGCCTTGTTGCCGGCAAGTATCATATAAATCTTTTCTATTCGTAGAGGCTCCGTAAACACAATGTGGGTAATGTACATGTGTATTTTGGGTAGTAAGCGTACGATTCGGAATCGTGGTCCACGATGTAAATGTTGTATGTAATTTGTAAGCATTTGGATCATATGTGTGTTTTGATGAAAAGGTAGAAATGAAATCAAATCGTAAGTTTATGCTTAACTCTTAATTGCTAGTTCACATGATTAATGTATACTGATATCGCGGGGTAGTACGTGGGATAGGTGAGGAAAATCCAGATCCGCTTGACTGGGGTCGCCCGGTTGAGCGCCGGTCGTGTCCCTCGATTTTGGGGAATGACACTTACAACTGAGCTCTACCACACGATCTAGGGTAAGAAGAAAGAGTTCCAGTCCTAAATGCCCCGTAGCCCCTTGCTTATAATTGTGGTGCACGACACACCCATAAACAAGACTCTACTAGACACGGCTTGTAGCTTCTCTAATACCACTTTTGTCACGACCCAAACCGATGGGCCGAGATGGGCCCCGGTACCTTACTTAAATGAGTACCCCCGTAACATATCTTTTTAATTACATCTTCATAGGTAAGTGGGCCAAAAAGGGCGTCATGAGATAACTAGAGTAAACATAAGGGAATAGCCGACATAGAACGACCCAACCTGATATAGAAACTTATACATTGTGACATACGGGCCTATAAGGTCTATGTGATCCATTATATACTTAAAATATAGGCCGACAAGGCCATACAAGTATTTGTATACATGACATATGTCTACAAGCCTCTAAGAGTACATACTTATCATAAAGGTCGAGACAGGGCCCCGTCATACCAAACAATACATGTCTAAATCATACAGACCAAACAAGCAACTCCGGAGCAAATGGAGTGCACCAACATTTTTCGTTGAGTTGATAGCCTACTTGGAGGAGTCTCGACCTGTCTATCGGGACCTGTGGGCATGAAACGCATCGTCCCCAGGAAAAAGGGACGTCAGTAAAAATAATGTACCGAGTATGTAAGGAATTAAAATCAATAAATAATAGACATGAGAAAAACAGGGAGTAAAAGACTCGACATGTAAGTTAGAAAAGCTATGTGAAACATTTAATACTTATAATGTCATGCATGTGCGTATAAATGTCATACCATGCATGGGTATATGCGTTCAGTACATCATCATGCCTCTGAGGACATCCCATTATATAATCTCGGCCACTGTGGGCAAATCATAAACGTATACCAACTGATCAGGTGGTGGCGCGTATATAACGCCGTAACCTTTTCCCATATCCCATATACATATGTATATATATATATATATATATATATATATATATACATATGTATATGGGATATGGGAAAAGGTTACGGCGTTATATACGCGCCACCACCTGATCAGTTGGTATACGTTTATGATTTGCCCACAGTGGCCGAGATTATATAATGGGATGTCCTCAGAGGCATGATGATGTACTGAACGCATATACCCATGCATGGTATGACATTTATACGCACATGCATGACATTATAAGTATTAAATGTTTCACATAGCTTTTCTAACTTACATGTCGAGTCTTTTACTCCCTGTTTTTCTNATATATATATATATATATGCGTATGTAACGCCATCTGGTTATGGTTCAATGTACATGTATAAATGAATGCAATGCATGAGAAGAACGTCAAGAAAATATCTCGGAACGTCATAAGACCATTATACTTCTGATTAATATCATGTAATAAACTTTATCAACTTACGTATGTTCTGAGACACATGAACAGACAATTGAATAATAAGAAATATGAACATAAGAACCTCTAGTATTTCTAAGAATAGAGTCATTTATGGAAGTTGTGCATTTGCTCGTTTCGTTTGTATCGTATGGATCATGCCAAAAATAAAGAATGGATAGCCTTAACATACTTGAGCCGATTCTCATGATGATCCCTCCAACACATGTCTTTTGCGAAAACACACAATGGCAGAAGGAAGTAGGGGAAAATCCGTATGATATTCTTTGAGAAATATTGCATCGTATTCCCTTAGAATCGCAAAATCCCGTTTCTATAACATTACATATTATAGTTTCGTATGAACATTTCTTGGTTGGAGATCCGTTACATTTGTAGATGAGATTATGCATCTCAAATTTGTGCTTTATAGAGGCTTTTATATTAGTGGGTGTGGGCCCCACTTTTGGGGACTAGTCTTGCCCAAAGACCCCTTAATGCGCCACCTATCCTAATGACTTAAGATTCAGTTAATTAATTTTGTGTTTCTGCCATGATGGTTTCAAGAATATATCCAAAACACAATCCAAAATGTCTTAGATAAATTACCAATTTCCTAATTAACTTTGAAATTCCCCACTAATTCAACAATTAAGCAATTACTCACATAATTAAGATACATCTCAAATTACTTAAAATACTATTCACTTTCAACACAGTTTATATACTTACTATCATGGTCATGTTTTATCTTGTACGACACTCGTCCATAAATACCAGGTATTTTTGCTCGAGCCATATTTTATCCCAAAATGTCAAACTTTGATGAAATTCATTTTCTTCAATTTGCTTACCCTCTCACCTTCACAAATTTACTCATCACTTGTTTGAAATAGCAGATTGCTTTTTATAATCTCAACATAATCTCATTCCCGAATTTGTGTTGATTAACTGATGATGAAACTTAAACATACGAAAATGCGGGATGTAACATCTCATTTTCGAGCTTCCACAAATTTATTTATAGCGTACTTTTCACATACGAAAACATGAGGTGTAACATCATTCCACCCTTTGGAACATTAGTCCTCGAATATTGAATGATGCACTTATCATTTTCATAACTTATGTCTTCGGAATACATTACTCCTTGCCATCATGGCAACTGTTCTATAAATAATTACAAAGACCAGGGCATTTCCTCCATTAGGCCTCTTTCTCATACCACGACTTGTGGTCAGAATCCTTCCAATCTCGTACCTGTTGCTACTTTCTATCGTGAAGTCTATACGATTCTGACCTTGTAAATGTGCCTTTGCGACCCTTCTCTGTTTTTTCCTCCAGCTTTTAGCCAATCTCTAGGACTCACTTTGTAAACATATATAGAGCTTGATAAGACGTCTCTCTGGGGATCTATAGGTATACTGTAGTCCTTCGCTTGGTACTTTATCGAACTTACGAATATTATATATCTTATTTCATAGGCCCGATTATCTATCCGCATGACTTTACTGCATCTAAGTAGGTCACAATATACCATAACTCTTACCTCAATTTATCGTTACTGAGGTTTGCTACCAAACTCAAGGTTATGTTTGTTGCTTATACATATGTATAAATCTATGTCCTTTAATGCTTCCTCATTACTGTTCATCTTAATAATGACGGCCTAATCTCACCTCATACTTTGTGACTTTTGTCCATCCTTTTTTGATTCACCTTAATGTTGATCTATCATCTACCACTGATAACTTGATCTCATTTGTAACACTTCCGCTATGGCTCACGTCTCATCGGGGACATCTGGAGCAATTAGATTGATCCACCTAGGGGTGATACTATACTTCCATAATCGTATTTTATAGCATCACAATATGAATTTCCTTACATGGGTATTTTAATCCCGTACAATTCATGAAATCCTCTTCAAGTCATTACTCAATCGAAGGCCCAAACGTCATCCTTTATCTATCACAATCACACCCTCTTTCCACTACTAGGACAACATTCCATTCTTCTAGATGCTATTAGTCTTAGATTTCTTTGAGTTCATTCAGGCTATATTGAACTTTCTATAACTTAGAGAAACCATTTGCGCTCTTGTTTTCAAGGGCTTAATCCCGAGGACTTATCCATTCTTATCACCTTCTCCATATCCCTTTCTCATCCTTACCCCTGTCATTAAACCTTCTCGCTTTACTATACTTTAGCTTGCGACCTATACGCATTTATTTATACTATTCGCAACCTTCCTTCAACTTTTTTGCACCATAGGTTTCCTTATATTATTCTGGAACATCAAGCGAGACATTAAATTGTCTATTACTCTTCTTTACTCTCTTGGCTAGGTCTCTCGGTACCTAGAAACCATAGGCTGGAAGATATGCTACTGACGATGTCGCTATTATTCCTGGATACTGAACCCCCGCGCTTCTACCCTTTTATCCGAAGTATGGACTATTCACAATCTTCTGCATTTGAGTATTTCATATGTTGTTTACCTTACTACCTTAAAATCTTGCATCATATCTTCTATTTCTTTCATGACCTCCCTTCCACATAGGTATAATTCACGTCCATAACTTGAAGCTCTATTATAATACTACACCTCTGGTGCATGCACAATCCAGTGGAAGTTTCATACTGACTTATTATGAGAATGGTACTTTTCGAACTAGCTTTATCTTAGGGTCGTTATAGAATATGGTTCTTGTACTTTCTCTCTTGTACCTCTGATATTAAGAGTGATCCTGCAATGTTCTCAATCACGATTTCTATAATTTTTTGAGTCCAATAATCAGACTCCTGATTTACTTGATTGATGTAACTCTTTAGTTTCCTACCTTCTGATCAACTGTTATGTAGGCTTAATTTATCTTCCGATCTTCGACTCCTGGTATTAGTTATTACTTTATCCTTTCATGGATGCTATGGAATATTCGTGATACCATCATCTAACAATTCAATCCTTTGTCTATGCCTAGGGCCCAATTCGTTCTTTTAACTTATACCGGAGTCTTCTACGGCCGTGTGAATATCAATATATATGTTGCGTGGATAATATTCCGAAATCTTAAGTGCGTTAATAACGTAACTAACTCTGGATTATTGATCAAATAATTCCTTTCGTTCCATCTCAGCTTTCTTTAAACGTAAGAAATTACTTTTCCTGGTCTTTCTGCCTCCTTGTTGCGTGCATACTTAGCTTACCTAAGTTCCCATACACATGGGAATTCCATACAACTCATATGATCTTGAATATTAATTATGATTTTTTTCCCGTTCATTAGCCATGGTAGGTGCCATTTTTTTATGAAGTGCATAAAAAGTTGATGTGAGACTATTGTTAAAAGACCATTTCCTCTTTAGGTTATTGAGCTTAGGTTGAAGCCTTCTTCCTTACTTCCTCAACTAGTCTTCCATTGTAGTACTTAGTGAGGACCCTCTGATTCTTGTAAAGCTTCAATCTTATTACATCGTATATTTGACGCAATTCTTCATGTCCTTCCTCGCCTATTATTATCCCTAGTTACTTACCTTTGCGCCCTTGTGCTTCTAGGGTCGCCTCTAAACTGATATTTTGACTGTCTTCCCAGTCGCACTCTCGTTTATTCGCGTAACACTCATACGGTACTTTTGACTACCCCAACTATTATTTGAATATTTCTCAACGGTCATGATGTCATATCTGCGAGGCTGAATTCCCCATGTTGGGGTTCACTATGTTTATCTTACATGATCTGTTGATTTGTCTGTATCCTCTTGTATAGCCATATCTAAGCTCTCCAGAATAAACTACTAACTACTCGTTGGCCTTTTCTCATATCAATATTCCGCGTAATCTTTCGTGAGTTATTTCCGTTGTCTTAACTTACGTCTCGCACTGGCTCTTTATTTATCAATAACATCCCGGGAAGGAACCCTTATCTCCTTTCCTTGGCGTCGTGCTTTATTAATGTTGTAGAATTTTAGCATATACGCAAGAGTTGAATAAGTGTAATCTCATTCTTTTTTTCGTTTTTACCCCATTATTCCTTTACCATTCCATGATTACTAGAACCACTTAATTCTGACTTCATGTCATATCACTCTGTATTCCCCCCTTTAGGGGAGTACTAAAATTTAACGCTACGATGATCTACCTATTGATGGTTTACCTCTTCATCTTTGGTGTCTTTTCACACCATCGATGGCCCTTACTCACCTTGCGGAAATCCTTCTGTACCAAGGACAACAAAATTCCTCACTCACGAGGGTGACACTTAGTGTAACTAGCAAATACAGTCCCTTAAGCTTAACTTTACTCATATTTCTTGCTTTTGGGAAGCGTCATACTGAATGACCTTCAAAGGTTATTCTTTTGTCGTCTATTCAATTATTGCCGGAACGCAATCTCTGAAATTCTCATGGTGCCGACTATTATCAAATCACTCAGTCCTTAATTCATGTTTGGTTTATCTTCTTCACCAGCCCATACTTATTTCTATTACCTGGGGTCTAAATTTTCCTTCTGGTAATCACAATAGAGTCACAAACTTATTTCTCGAAATGAGGATATGACATTATGGCCTATACTCTTTCGTTGTCTCAAGGCCTGTCACATCTCGCCCCTTCCTTTACTTGACTATAGACTTCGTAATACTTTTTTCTTCCTTTTTTTTTCTACAGGTGTCATCCATGTATCACATCTTTCTCATAATGTTTCATTAACTCCCTTCATATTTCCGGCTAACATTTATATCTATCACTTTATTCTGAAAACTCGAACAAGATAATATTTATCGCTTCAAGGCTTCCAGTGCCTGTCTTTGTAGTACTCATATCTTGTTGTAGTATTTTAGAATGCACCATCTGGGTGTCTCACAAGGAGATCTATTAGCACATTTGCAATATCCTTTGTAAATGTAAACCAACGCAAGCAATCCATCAGCCATTTTGGGTTACTCTAACCCCTGCTGGATCTTGATATCCCGTCCTTCTATTAAAACATATCCATTAGTCCTATAGGTCATAATTGAGATGGGTGTGGCCAATTGAACATACCTCTGTTACAGTTGAAGGTAACTCAAAATGCTTATATCTCTCTTCCTGAATAGTAAATAATGATGATCTTCACTAGTTGGGTACCTCGTAGCCTTCTTCACCTTGCTTATTTTACTTGTTGAAACTTGTATCTACCTTCTGAATATCTCATTTCTTCTCACCATATGTGTGGATATATATTCATGCCTTAGGGTCCTTAACAAGAAATTTACACGTCTTAGTACATATATGTTATGATGAATACCTCATATTTATCCATCATAAGCATGATTCAAAATCGAGTTCCTCTGACTCAATTCTTCCAGATCCACATTCAATCCCTTACCAATTGTCTTTCTAGATGTTGGCATCGTCATATTATGAATAAGATAGAGTTTAGGAAAATAAGTTCTTACAACTAAGCTCTGCCACACGATCTAGAGTAAGAAGAAAGAGTGACAATCCTCAATGCCCTGTAGCCTCCGGCTTATAAGTGTGGTGCACGACTCACCCATAAACAAGACTATACTAGACACGGCTTGTAGCTGCCTTGATACCACTTTTGTCACGACCCAAACCGATGGGCCGCGACGGGCACCCAGTACCTTACTTAACCAAGTACCAACGTATCATATCTTTCTTATTATATCTTCATAGGTAAGTGGGCCAGAATGGGCGTCATGAGATGACCATAGTAAACATGAGGGAATATCCAATATAGAATGACACAACCTAATATAGAAACTTATACTTGTCACATACGGGCCTATAAGGCCTATATGATCCATTATATACTTAAAATATAGGCCGACAAGGCAATACGAGTATTTGCATACATGACATCTGTTTATAAGCCTCTAAGAGTACATACTTATCATAAAGGTCGGGACATGGCCCCGCCATACCAAACAATACACGTCTAAATCATACTGACCAAACAAGCAACTCCTGAGAAAATGGAGCACACCAACATCTTCCGCTAAGCTGATAGCTACTTGGAGGACTCTCGACCTGTCTATCGGGACCTGCGGGCATGAAACGCAGTGTCCCCAAGCCAATGGGACGTCAGTACAAATAATATACCAAGTATGTAAGGAATGAAGATCAGTAAATAATAGCAATAAGAGAAACATGGAGTAAAAGACTCGACATGTAAGTCTGAATAACTCTGTGAAACATTTAATACTTATAATGTCATGCATATGTGTATAAATGTCATACCATGCATTGGTATATGCGTTCATAACATCATGAAGCCTCTGAGGGCATCCCATCATATCATCTCGGCCACTGTGGGTGGTGCGTATATATAAATATATACATATATACATATACATATATATATATATACATATACATATATATATATATATATATATATACATATATATATATATACGTGTATATAACGCCATCTGGTCATGGGTTAATGTGCATGTATAAATGAACACAATGCATGAGAAGTACGTCAATAAAATCTCTCGGAACGTCATAAGACCATTATAATTCTGATTAATATCATGAAATAAACTTTATCAACTTACATATTTTCTGAGACCCATGAACAGACGATAGAATAATAAGAAATATGAACACAGGAACCTCTAGTATTTCTATGAATAGAGTCATTTATTGAAGTTGTGCATTTACTCGTTTTGTTTGTATCGTATGGATTATGCCAAAAAGAAAGAATGGATAGAGTTAACATACCTGAGCCGATTCTCTTGATGATCCCTCTAACACATGTCTTTTGCGAAAACACGCAATGACGGATCGAAGTAGGGGAAAATTCGTATGATATTCTTTGAGAAAGATTGCACAGTATTCCCTTAGAATCGCAAAATCCCATTTCTATCACATTGCGTAGTATAATTTGGTATGAAGATTTATTGGTTAGAGATCCATTACATTTGTAGATGAGATTAAGCATCTCAAATCTGTGCTTTAGAGAAGCTTTTATATTAGTGGGTGTGGGCCCCACTTTTGGGGATTAGTCTTGCCCAAACACCCCTTAATGTTCCACCTTTCCTAATGACTTAAGAGTCACTTAATTAAATTTGTGTTGCTTCCACGTTGATTTCAATAATTTATCCAAAATACAATCCAAAATGTCTTAGATAAATTTCCAGTTTCCCAATTAACTTGGAAATTCCCCACTAATCCAACAATTAACCAATTACTCACATAATTAAGAATCATCTCAAATTACTTCAAATACTACTCACTTTCAACACACTTTATATACCTTATTATCATTTTCATGGGGTATATTGAATGGCCCTCGTCCATAAATATCAGGTATTATAGCTCGGGCCGTATATTATACCGAAATGTCAAACTCTGACGAAATTTATTTTCTTCGATTTGCTTAACCTCTCACCTTCACGAATTTAGTCATCACTTGTTTGAAATAACCTAATGCTTATAATCACAAAATAATCTCATTCCCTAACTTGTGTCGATAAACTTATGATAAAACTTTAACGTATAAAAATGCGGGATGTAACATCTCATTTCCGAGCTTCCATCAATTTACTTATAGCATATTTTCACGTACGAAACATGGGGTGTAAATATTCCGAATGTGCTTGTGTTGAGAAATATATGTACAATAGGTGTACCAATGCTTTCATCATGATTATCTTATCAATGGACAAGTATTAAAAATATGTAACATGTGCTACAAATGCCTAGACTACAAGTCAAATTCGAATAAAGGTTGTTATGAAAATTTGTATTGAAAGCCTCTAAGTGCTTAGAATTTCCCAAGTTTTTCCCTTATGTGTACAAATTCCTTACTTGATAGGCCTTATTGTTGCTGCCGATAATTTTATTTGAATTTGTAAAAAGGGAAACTTGAATTGTGAAATGCAGCCAAGAGCCAAGTATGAAATGAGAGAACATAGAAGATCGGGTCGTGATCAGACTCCTTGTAAGAATGCAGTGGTATTGTGGATAATGGAGTATCTATATTGAAGATGTCCAAAATCTAAACCCATAAAAATTTACTTGAAAGCTCATGTGTGAATTTGATGTTGTGGTTTTATTTAAAGGCCTTTATTGATTTTGTGATTACTTCCTTCTTATATTATTGTTCAATCTAACGAGATTGTGTTTATTTATACATACTAGTGCTATTCGACGAACCTATCATCTCTTTTGCCGGGGGCGTTGTATCTTTAATTGATACAGGTGGTTCCATAGTAGGCGGCATTGACCAGTGTCAGCGGTATACTCCTCCCAACAGTCTTGGTGAGCCCCATTTCATTTCGGGGTCGTACATATTTTGTTCCTTATGTATTGTACTTGATGTATAGCTGACGCCTTGTCGCCAACATCATTTTAAATATATTTGTATCTTAAGAGGTTTCATAGACGTTATGTGGGTTATATATGGGTATTAAAAAGGTTAACGGATTATGTTGAGTTTTAGACTCTTGTTCTGCTAAATCTTAAAGTGTATGTATTTTTGGAACTTAACGATGTAGGAAAATGAATTGAAATGAATTAGTAAGGTTAATGCATTTGATCTTTCCACTATTTAACTAATGGTAACACGCCTTCCCAAGGTTGGGCGTGACAAACTTCGTATCAGAGCCTAACATTTTATAGTGTCCTAGGATATGTCGGAGCTGTGTCTAGTAGAGTCCTTCTTATCGGTGTGTTGTCGACCACATCAATAATTTTGAGGCTACTTGGAGATTCGGGAATAATACAATTCTTTTATTTTCTATATCGTGCGATAGAGCTGGTTCTGAAACTGTTCCTCCTCTAACTCGTGCATTGCTCTAACTTTCAGTAAATGACACCTAAGAAGAGGGAAAAATTTGGCCAAGGAGCCAATACCACCCCAGGAGTGGGTGTTGATTCTTTACATGACGATCCAGGTGTGTACCCGAGGGGTTAGGATATTCCCCCGACTACCACACTGCATAATTCCACCACACTAGTTCCTACATCTGCTGAGGGTACGACGATCCTTCCAACTAATATTCTAGTTCCACCTCCAGCCCCAACTTCCGGTCCTGGTATTTCTGATGGGGATCTTGGGGGAGCTATTCGGATGTTGTCTTAGATAGTGGCTTCCAAGTCTTAGAGATCTAATGTTGCCCCTACTTCTTCTAGTCAACAAGGGGATTCCGCCACTTCTAGGGTAAACCGGTTCCTCCAGTGCTTACGGCTGCTAATCTCGAGGATGACCCTCAAAATTTTATTGCTGAGATGCACAAGACTCTCAGAGTTATGCGTGCAACTAAAACAGAGGGAGTGGAGTTGGCATCCTACCGCCTAAATGGGTGGCCTATTCGTGGTTTGAGTTGTGTGAGGACTCCCGTGAGAAGGGGAGCCCTCCACCGAGGTGGAGTGAGTTTGCTGACACCTTCATGGATCATTTCCTGCCTGCTGAGATAAAGGCAGCTCGTGCAACTGAGTTTGAGAATCTAAAACAAGGTAGCAGGAGTGTGTGGGAGTACCACATGGAGTTCACACGCTTGTCCAAGTATGCTATTCATATGTTGCGCACTATGGAGGCTAGGGTGCACTGATTTGTTCAAGGCCTTAGTTCTTTGGTTATTAATGAGGCTTCTACACTGCCTTAAACTTTGATATGAACTATGGGAAGATAGTGGCATTTTCTTTGGCCACATAAAACCATAAGTTGAAGAATAGGATGGAGCGAGAAGGTAGCAGCAAGGCCTGGTCCACGGGCAACTTCGGGGAGTGATTTGGTGGGGGAAGATCTGCTTTTAGGGGAGGGTCATCAGGGCCATCCCAGTCCATTGACCAGTCTTTAGCCAGCGCATTGCCATTAGGGCCGAGTCAGCAGCAGCATTGGAGTCGTTTCAGGCCTAGTCAAGGCAGCAAGGGACCCCACCAGCAGGGTTGGTCAAGAGGGAGATCCCAGCAGCAGCGGAGGCCCCCATGCCCCGTGTATGGGAAGATGCACTTGGGGATTTTCTACATGGATTTACTTATATGATATGGGTGTGGGATGAGAGGCCATATTTAGAGGGAGTGTTGTTTATCCCGTCAGGTGCGGGTAGGGGCACAACTCAACCATCTAGTCTTGCAGCTGCTACATCCTCAGCACACTCCAGCTCGAGGCACTCCAGCACCCGCAAGGCGTGGTGCAGCTAGGGGTGGTGCGCAGAATTCAGGAGGACCTAACAATTTCTATGCCATGAGTGGTTGCCTGAGTGCGGAGGCTGCTCGAGATGTTGTCAAAGGTATATTGCCTGTTCAATCACATGACATATCTGTCCTTATTGATCCCAGTTCCGCCTTGTCCTATGTTACTCCTGATGTTGCTATGGAATTCGGGATAGAACCGAAACAACTTCATGTGTCGTTCTCTATATCTACTCTAGTTGGTGAGTCTATTATGGTCACGCGGGTTTATAGAGGTTGTGTTGTCACTGTGTGTGGTCTAGATACCTTAGATGACCTCATTGAGTTAGGGATGGTTGATTTTGATATAATCATGGAGATGGATTGGCTTTATTCATGTTTTGCTAAGCTCGATTGCTGAACTAGAACTATGAGGCTTGAATTTCCTAACGAGCCAGTTGTTGAATGGAAGAGGGATGATGTGGTGCCAAAAGGCAGGTTTATTTCTTAACTTAAAGCCGCAAAGATGATAAGGAAATGGCGTGTTTATAATTTTGTTCGGGTTAAGGACACCGATACTAAGGCACCTACGCTTGAGTCTGAACCAGTCGTGAATGAGTTTCCAGATGTCTTTCTGGATGAGCTCCCTAGGATCCCATTAGACAAGGAGATTGATTTTGGATTGGTGTTATGCCAGGCATGCAACCTATATCTACTCCACCTTATGGAATGGCACCAGTAGAACAGAAGGAGCTAAAAGAGCAATTGAAGGATTTGTTAGAGAAGGGTTTCATCCGACCGAGTGTGTCACCTTGGGGTGCACTGGTTCTCTTTCTAAAAAATAAAGATTGATCGCTACGAATGTGTATTAACTACTGGCAGCTCAAAAAAGTCACAATAAAAAATAAGTACCCATTGCCTAGGATAGATGATTTGTTTGATCAATTACAAGGTGCCAAGTACTTCTCCAAATTTGATTTACGATCCGGGTATCACCAATTGAAGATCATGTAGCAGGATATTCCAAAAATAACTTTCAAAATACAGTATGGGCACTTTGAATTCCTGGTGATGTCTTTTGGGCTGACAAATGCTCCGACAGCTTTCATGGATCTTATGAATCGAGTCTTCAAGCCTTTTCCTGACTCCTTTGTGATAGTTTTCATTGATGACATTCTTTTATATTCATGAAGTCGAGAGGACCATGCTGATTATCTCAGGGCTGTTTTACAGGCTCTTCATCAACACCAATTGTATGCGATGTTTTCAAAATGTCAATTTTGGCTTGAATCTGTCACGTTCTTGGGTCATGTCGTCTCCAAAGAAAGAATTATGGTTGATACTCAAAAGATTGTAGCAGTGAAGAATTGGCCTATACCCACAACTCCAACAGAGATTCGTAATTTTTTTGGGTCTGGTCGGGTATTACCGGAAGTTTGTGGAGGGGTTTTCTACTCTTGCCTCTCCGTTGACTAAATTGACTCAGAAAGCGGTTAAGTTCCAATGGTCCGCTGCTTGTGAAAGGAGCTTCCAGGAGTTGAAGTCGAGGTTAACTGCGGCACCGGTGTTGACCCTGTCAGAGGGTACATATGGGGTTGTGGTATATTGGGGTGCTTCAAGGATTGGGCTTGGGTGTGTACTGATGCAACACGACAAGGTTATAGCTTATGCTTTTAGGCAACTCAAGAATCATGAAAATTACTATCCAACACATGACTTAGAACTTGCGGTGTTGGTATTTGCATTGAAGATTTTGCGTCATTATTTGTATGCGGTCCATGTGGATGTATTCACGGACTACAAGAGCCTTCAATATATTTTCAAACAGAAGTAATGAATTTGAGGCAGAGAAGATGGCTTGAGTTGCTCAAGGATTATGTCATCGATATTTTATATCATCGGGAAATGGCTAATGTCGTGGCAGATGCTCTTAGCCGGAAATCTGTGGGTAGTTTGGCTCACTTGGAGGCATGCCAAAGGCCGTTGGCCAGGGAGGTTCACTAGTTGGCTAGTTAGGGGGTTCGTTTTGCGGACTCTAATGAAGGAGGATTAATTGTACAAAATAGGGCTGAATCATCTCTTGTGGTGGAGGTCAAGGAGAAGAAATACAGTGATCCATTGTTGGTACAACTGAAGGAGGGGATTCACAAACATAAGACCGCAACTTTTTCTCTTGGCATGGATGATGGTACACTATAGTACCAAGGGTGATTATGTGTTCCAAACGTATATGGTCTTCAGAAAGAATCATGGTTGAAGCTCACACTTCTAGATATTCCGTGCACCCAGGTTCTACAAAAATGTATCATGATCTCAAGGAAGTCTATTGGTGGAACAACATGAAAAGGAAAGTGGCGGACTTTGTGGAAAAATGTCCAAACTGTCAGCAAGTGAAGTCCAAGCATCAAAGGCCCGGTGGGTTGTCACAGAATATAGGAATTCCAATATGGAAGTGGGAAATGATTAATATGGACTTTGTGGTAGGATTACCGTGCACTCCGCATAAGTTTGACTCAATTTGGGTGATTGTTGAATGACTCAGGAAATCAGCATACTTCTTGCCAGTTAAATCTACCGACACAACGAAAAAATATTCTCAGTTATATATCAAGGAAATAGTCAGGCTTCATGGCACTCTAGTTTCCATCGTTTCCGATGGAGGGGCTGAGTTCACGACTAATTTTTGGAAGAAATTTCAGCAAGGTTTGGGTACTTAAGTGAATCTTAGCACAACCTTCCATCCACAGGCTGATGGGAAAGCAGGGCGGACTATTCAGACGTTTTAGGACATGTTGCGTGCATGTGTTCTTGACTTCAAAGGTAGTTGGGATGATCATTTTCCACTCATAGAATTTTCTTATAACAACAAATTCCATGCTAGTATTCAGATTGCACCATTTGAAGCATTGTATGGTAGGATATGTAGGTCTCACATAGCGTGGTTTGAGATTAGGGAAGTCGAGTTGATAGGGCCAAACCTTGTGCATCAGGCTATGGAGACGGTTAAGATCATAAAGGAGCTGTTGAAAACTGCTCAGAGTCGTCAAAAATCCTATTCGAATGTTCGTCGCAGAGACATAGAGTTCAAAGAAGATAATTGGGTATTCTTGAAGGTTTCCCCCATGAATGGTATAATGCGGTTTAGAAAGAGAGTGAAATTAAGTCTGAGGTATGTCGGGCCGTACAAAATCATTCAAAGGATTGGTCAGGTGGCGTACATGCTTGAGCTACCGCCTGATATGTCATTAGTCCACCAGGTATTCCATGTGTCTATGTTGAAGAAGGTAGTTGGAGATCTGCCCGTCATTGTGCCGATTGAGACCATTGAAGTTAATGGAGAACTGTCATATGAGGAAATTCATCTTTCCATTCTTTATAGACAAGTCCCAAAGTTGAGGAATAAAGAAATTTCCTCCGTAAAAGTGTTATGGCGAAACCTGCATATTGAATGGGCTACTTGGGATGCCGAGGAAGAAATGAAAAAGAAGTACCTCCATTTGTTTGAATAGCCATGTAATAGTTTCTATGAAGTTGCTTCCCGTAAATTTTTGTATCACTTGTTGAATTAATGTGAAGGTGTTTCTTTTGATTATATGTTGCTTATGAGGCCACATTTAGTATTATTATGAGTTTCGTTATGTCGTTGGGTTGTGCATATGTTTGTCAGATATGTTCTGGTGGCTCTCTGATAGGTGGATAGGCCTAGTTGCAAAGGAAACTCTGACAAAATTTTTGGAAATCTAGGGAGTTAGTTAAATTCAGGGATGCTGGTGTGTGGTATGATAACCAAGGTGCATAAGTTGATAATAATGGACCTTGACCCTCATTCGAGGACGAATGATCTTAAGTGGGGGAGGATGTAAGGCCCCATAAAATTTTTCCTGAAAACCTGGATTCTATGATGCGAACTAGGCGTAGAGGTCAATAATAGTAGATAGAGTGTGTTAAAAAGATAAGGAAAATATCTTACAGAAAGAGGGCATTTCTGCGGCCAATAATGCGACCGTAAAATCACTCAGCGGACCGCAGAATGGCCACAAAGTGAGGCAGTTATTTGGGCCTTTTTTGTATCATTTTTGCAGCCTATTATGCGACCGTAGAAAAATTTCGTTGGCCGCACTTGGGTCGCATATTCGACTTTGATATTTGTCATGCGGGAGTTCTGCAACGCATTATGTGACCGCAGAATAGGTCTGCAGACCGCACACTGGTCACAGACTGAAGCAGAAAAATGCCAGAGTTGAGGGCCATTATACGACCCTTTTGCGGACTGTAGAGTCGTTATGCGGTTGCATATACGACCGCAGAACCTGTTCCGGAGCTTTATTTTTTGGATTTTTAAACCCGACCCAATTTTGTTAAAACACCCACAATAATCCATTTTGAACCTATTTTCTGATAGTCTAGAGTGAGGGAAAGGATCCTAGAGAGAGAAAGTGGTCTTCATCAATTGTTCTTTAATTCTTGCTTAACCACCTTGAAAATTATCAAGAGAGGCACCTAGGTCTCCTTCCCAAGAGGTAAGTTTCTATCACACAAGCTCTTAATTCCAAAATGTAGCTATAATGGGACATTAGTGAGGTAATTCATGGGGATTAGAATGATTATCTTGCATGCATGAGTTACAAAATAATGTAGGGAGATTGTGAGTTAAAATGGCGAAGAGTGGGGTGCGGGATGATGGAATATTTCACAAAAAGGGCTTACGAATATAATGCACACCTCGTGTTTGATAATGTGCTCAAATGAGCTAGAATCTTGAACAACCATCTAATTTTTGATTAAACTTGTTGTACTCCTAAAATAGATTGAAGGTGCTAAGGGTTCCGAAATTATTTTAGGAATTAAGGAAAGCTCAATTGAGGTAAGTAAGGCTAAAACCCCCTCTCCTTAGAATTGAACCCCATGGTGTTAATGATATTGGTGAAATATCCAAATTACCGTTATAGGAATTACTATTCCGAATGTGCTTGTCTTGAGAAATATATGTACAATAGGTGTACCAATGCTTTCATCATTATTATCTTATCAATTGAGGATGTATTAAAAATATGGAACATGTGCTATAAATGCCTAGACTTCAAGTCAAATTCGAATAAAGGTTGTTATGCCAATTTGTATGAAAAGTCTCTAAGTTCTTAGGATTTCCCAAGTTTTTCCATTATGTGTACAAATTCCTTACATGATAGGCCTTATTGTTGCTGCCGATAATATTATTTGGATGTGTAAAAAAGGAAATTTAGTTTTGAAATGCGGCCAAGAGCCAAGTATGAAATGATATGATTGATAGAAAATGGTAATTTCCTGGGAAAGACGGCCTAGCCGATCGCGCCTTGATCGGACGCCATGCCGCACACATGTCAGTGACTGTACTGAAAATATTTAAACTGGAAATAGAAATAGAAATTGAAATTATGATAAAGGTTGATGTCTAAAATGAGATGACCTAGCCGATTGGGTCGTGATCGGACTCCATAAGAATGCTGCGGTATTGTGGATAATGGTGTATCAATATTGAAGATGTCCCAGATCTAAAGCCATGAAAATTTACTTGAAATATTATGTGATTCTTAATTTGATGTTGTGGTGTTATTTAATTCATTTAATTATTTTGTGATTACTTCCTTCTTGTATTATTGTTCAATCTAACGAGATGGTGTTTAGTTATACATACTAGTGCTATTCGACGACACTAACGTCTTTTTTGTCGGGGTCACTGTATCTTTAATTGATACATGTTGTTCCACAGCAGGCAACATCGATTAGTGTTAGCGGTATACTCCTCCCAGCAGTCTTGGTGAGCCCCATTTCATTTCGGGGTCGTACATCTTTTTTTCCTTATGTATTGTACTTGAGGTATAACAGGGGCCTTGTTGCCGACATCATTATAACTATCTTTTGTATCTTTAGAGGCTTCGTAGATGTTATGTGGGTTGTATATGGGTATTAGAAAAGTTAACAAATTATGTTGTTTTTTTTAGACTCTTGTTCCGCTAAATCGTAAAGTGTATGTATTTTGGGAACTTAACTATGATGTAGCAAAATGAATTGAAATGAATTAGTAAGGTTAATGCATTTGATTTTTCCACGGTTTAACTAATGGTAACGTGCCTTCTCTCGATCATAAGCAAGTTAGGTCGGAAGTGTATAATAGGCTTACCTATCTAGTTCACCTGGTCGAATGCCGGTCGCGCTCCCTGAGGTTGGGGTGTGACACTAACCTTGAGTTAAAATAGTGACGAGCTCAGAATAACAATCCAATACCAATACCGATAACCAATAACAATTCTAAATATAAAGGACAAATCGTAAAAATAGTAGCTCAATGATACGAAGTTCAGATTGTCCGCATTTCAGTAATTTACGCATGCTTCCAAGTATAAAAGTTGAAGCCCAACACGGATAAAGTAGGTAAAATAGCAGGTAGCATGAGGAAAATGCATGTATATGCCTGCATGTCAGATATACATGTAAATCAACAGTATCACAGCGGGTCAATCAAGAATATTTACACTTAGCGCTGTACGTGTGCCTTTCATAACTGCCCATCCTCAAGCACATAGGTGAAATACTGTGCCTGTGCCCACTGCTGGTATGTCAGACTCCGGAGAGGGGAGGGATTCCTTCCCAAGCACTAATTATAATCATTTAGCCATGTAGTGAGGCCTAGTGCATGAATCTCCCCAAAATAATAACACTTAGCCCAATGCGATCCTAGCGTACGCATCACCTTAAAATCCGTACCAAACTGGCTTTAAGGCCTACACATAGTCATTCACTGTTCAAGTCTCAGATAAACATATTCAAAAAGCTTAACAGAATTACTTGTTAGTGGTATCAACAACATTTGCGGAATCAAATAAGAAGTACCAAGACACATATATTATTCACGGATTTAGTGTCATGACTGTGAACATGTGTGCAAATAAGGTACATAGCTCTAAGATAACAAGAATAACCCTAACAAGGCTTAAACAGTTAGCACAGAGCCTAGATATGAGTCTAACATGATTCACATTTCAAATAATCCATAAAGTAGAGAAAATGCGGAGATAAACATGATATGATAGCAAAACAAGACCGAAAATAACCTAAAGACCTCCCCACTCCGTGAACAAACCGGTGCATGCTCACACGCTGGGCATCTAGAGAAAATGTCACCATAATATTTATCATACAACGTACTCCTTAGGGTTGAATACCCTCAAGTCTAAGTTTAGATGTGTTACTTACCTCAAAGCGCGCAACTCAATGCTCAAACAAACCTTTGCCTCGCGAATTGACCTCAAACGACTAGAATCTAGTCACAAATAACTTAATAAATACAAGCTACAGGAATCAATTCCATACGATAAAGCTAAGATATTTAACCAAAATCAAATAGTCAACCCCGGACCACGCTTCAAAACCAGACAAAATTCACAAAATCTCAACCCCTATTCAATCACGAGTCCAACCATATTAAAATCATCTGATTCCAACCACAAATCGACCCTCAAATTCCCAAATCTTACTCTCCAATAAATAGTCCAAAATCCCCCAAGTTTCACCTCAAACACACATAATCTAGGTGTATAAATCAATGGGTATTCAATATTTATGGATAAAAGTGATCAAAAATCGCTTACCTCTTCAATTCTAGTGAAATTCCTCTCAAACATCAGCCCCAACCGAGCTCCAAAAGTCTAAAAATTAGAGAAAATTCAAAACCCTTCGAAATATAACACTTCCAGGCATTTCACATATGCGATCAATTCTTTGCTTCTACGGAACAAATTTTGCGGTAAAATTTTCGCATCTGTGAAACTCACTTAAACTCTGTCCCACCGCATCTGCGGTTAAAAGCCCACACCTGTGGGACCGCACATGCAAAACTTCTTTGCTTCTATGACTCATGCTCCCTAGTCGCCTTCCACTTTTGCGGACCATCCATCGCACCTGCGGGCACGCTTCTTCGAACTCCTGATCCTAGCTCCTCCTCCACTTCTGTGGAAGAAACACGCATGTGTGGGCTTGCAGATGAGGCATATTCCTCGCACCTGCGACCCAAAAGCAGCGACCAAAAATCTCATACCTGCGCACAGCTGGCCGCTTTTGCGGCTCTGCACATGCGGCCAAAACCTCGCAGGTGAGGTCACACTAGAACTGAAGCCAGTGGAATTTCTTAAGTCTGAAGCTCATCCCGATTTAAATCCTAATCACCCCTTGAGGTCACCGGGACCCCTTCCAAAACTACCAACACATCCGAAAACATGATACGAACATAGCCAAAGCCTCAAATCACAACAAACAACATCAAAATCATGAATCACACCCTAATGAGCCTATTGAAACTAATGAACTTCAAACTTCTAAAATCAATGCTGAAACATATCAAACCAACTCTGATTGACCCTAAATTTTGCACACAAGTCATAAATGACTCAACATACCTATTCCAACTACAGGAAAAAAAAATCCGAGCCCAACATCAACAAAGTCAACTCTCGTCAAACCTCGCAACCTTCCAAACCATCAACTTCCCAACTTTCGCCAATTCAAGCAAAACGACCAACGGACCTCCAAATAAATATCTAGACATATTCCTAAGTCCAAAATCACAATACGAAGCTATCAAAACCATCAAAACTCCATTCTGGAGTTGTCTACATGAAATTCAAACTCCCATAAACTCTTTCAACTTAAGCTTCTAACGTTGGGACTAAGTATCCCAATTCACTCTGAAACAACCCCGGAACAAAACCAACCACCCCGACAAGTCACATAACCACAAATGCACAAAGAAGAGGTGACAAATGGGGGAACAAGACTACAATACTCAAAACAACTGCCCGGGTCATTACATTCTACCCCTCTTAAACAAAGTTTCATCCATAAACAAGTCTAAAATCATAGCTGGAGTCTCAAATAGGTGTGGATAGTTGCTCTAAATCTGTCGCTCGGTATCCTAAGTAGCTTCCTCGACTGCCTGGCCTCTCCACTGAACTTTCACTGAAGCTATATTCTTTGATCTCAACTTTCGAACCTGCCGATCTAAAATGGACTTCGGCCCCACTTCATAAGTCAAATACCCATCTAACGGGACTGTGCTTATATCCAAAATATGATACAGATCACCACAATACTTCCGAAGCATAGAAACATGAAACACCAGATGAACACCCGATAGACTAGGTGGTAATGCAAGCCTGTAGGCCACCTTCTCAATCCTCTCAAGCACCTCAAAAGGGCTATATACTGAGGGCTCAACTTGCCCTTCTTCCCGAACCTCATCACACCCTTTATGGGCAAAACTCTAAGCAATACCTTCTTTACAAATATACATGCAACATCTCTAACCTTCCGATCCGCGTAACTCTTTTGTCTAGACTATTCTTTACAAAGACGATCCTGAATCAACTTGACTTTCTCCAAGGCATCCTGAACCAAATATGTACCTAACAACCTAGCCTCACCTGGATCAAACCAACCAAATAGAGAATGATACCGCCTCCCATATAAAGCCTCATAAGGAGCCATCTGAATATTCAATTCGTATCTGTTATTGTAGGAAAACTCTGACAGTGATAGTAACTTACCCCAAGAACCTCGAAATCCATAAGACAAGCGCGTAACATATCCTCAAAGACCTGAATGATGCGTGTGGATTGTCACTCCATCTGGGGGTAGAATGTTGTACTCAACTCAACCCGTGTGCCCAACTCTCGCAGCACTGCTGTCCAATAATATTATGTGAACTGCTTGCCCTGGTAAAAACTAATAACACCGACACACCGTGAAGGAAAACTGTCTCGTGGATATAGATCTCAACCAGCCACTCTAAAGAATAGGTAGTAACAATCGGAATGAAATGTGTGGACTTAGTTAACTAGTCCACAATCACCCAAACTACATCAAATTTATTCAAGGCTCGTGGGAGCTCAACAATGAAATTCGTGGTAACACGCTCCCATTTCCACTCGGGAATTTAAAGTCTCTGAAGCAAACCGCCCGGCCTCTAATGCTCGTACTTCACATGCTGACACTTCAAGCACCAAGCCACATACTCCACTATATCTTACTTCATTCTCCCCCATTAATAGTGTTGTCTCAAATACTATTACATCTTTGTGGCACCCTGATGAATGGAAAACCACGAACTGTGGGTCTTCTCGAGAATCAACTCACGTAACCCATCCACATTGGGCACACAAATCTTACCATTCATCTATAACACCCCATCATCCCTAATGGAAACCTCCTTGGCGTCATTGTGTTATGATGTGTGCTTAAGGACAAGAAAATGGGAGTCGTCATAATGACACTATTTGATGCGTTCATACAAAAAAGACCGAGAAACCACACAGCTAGAACCTGACTAGACTCCAAAATATCTAACTTCACAAACTGATTGGCCAAGTCCTGAACATCAGATGCTAGAGGTCTCTCACCAATTGGAATACATGTAAGGGTACCCATACTCACAACCTTTCTGCTCAAGTAATCGGCCACTGCGTTGACCTTCTAGGGATGATACAAAATGGTGATATCATAATCTTTTAACAACTCTAAAAATATATGCTGCCTCAACTTTAGATCCTTTTGCTCAAACAAATGCTGCAAACTCTTATATTTGTAAATACTCATAAGACACGCCGTAGAGATAATGCCTACAGATCATCAAAGCATGAACAATAACTGCAAACTCTAAATCATGAATGGGGTAGTTCTTCTCACGAGTCTTCAATGGGTGCGAAGCATAAGAAATAACCCTACCCTCCTACATTAAGCCACACCCAATATCAATCCAAGAAGCATTATAATTAATCGTATATGAACCCGATCCTGAAGGAAAAACTAGAACGGGATATGTAGTCAAATCAGTCTTGGGCTTCTGAAATGTCTCCTCACACTCATCAGACCACCTGGATGGGGCACCCTTCTGGGTCAATCTACTCAAAAGTGTAGCAATGGACGAGAAACCTACCACAAAATGGCGATAATCTCCAGCCAAGCCAAGAAAACTCCGAGTCTTAGTATCTGAAGACGACCTGGGCCAACTCTAAATTGCCTTAATCTTCATATGATCTACCTTGATCCCATCACTAGACACCACATGCCCCAAGAACGCCATAGAATCAAGCCAAAATTCACAATTGGAGAATTTAGCATAAAACATCCTCTCCCTCAATGTTTGGAGTACAATCCTCAGAAGATGCTCATGGTCCTCCTGGTTGCGTAAGTACAGCAGTATATCATCAACGAATACTATGACAAAAGAATCAGGATACGACCAGAATACACTATTCAGTATATACATAAATGTTGTTGGGGCATTGGTCAACCCATAAGACATCACAAGAAACTCGTATGCTCCTGAATGCCATCATCAAAATATCAGAATCCCGAATCTTCAACTGGTGATACCCAGACCTCAAGAATATCTTAGGAAATACTCTAGCATCCTTAAGATGGTCAAACAAGCCATTAATGCGCGACAATGGGTATTTTTTCTTAATTGTAACTTTGTTCAACTGTCCGTAATCAATGCACATCTGCCTAGTACCATCCTTCTTCTTCCCAAACAGAACCGCTGCTCCCTAAGGTGACACACTCGGCCTAATGAATTCCTTATAAAGTAGCTCCTGAAGCTGTTCTTTCACTTCCTTCAAATCTACTGGTGTCATACGATACAGAGGAATAGAGATCGGCTGAGTGCCTAAGACCATTATTATTAGGATAAGTCATAGTAATCCATATGAACTTCAAGGGATTAAGACCATTCATGAGATTATAGAGGATTTGTCACTATGTTATTATAAGACCCTGTAAGTATAACAACCTCGATATGATTATATACATTTGATATTTTACTTTGAGTGGAACCTTTTTGTAAAAAAGTTTGAAAAATATGATTTTATATAGTTATCAATATTACTACTTTTGAATATGCTTTAAATTATTATCACGACCCCCAATCCCAGATCGGCCGTGATGGCGCCTATCGTGGAACTAGGCTAGCCAATAATCACATATTTATTGTTTCCTTAAAAATCATAACCAATTTCAAGAATTTCATAAAATATACAGAATTTACTAAATACATTAAGCCAATAAACAGTCCAACCGTCCCCAAAACCCGGAGCCAACATGTCATGAGCATCTAAGAGAGATAAGCCAAAAAGGTATACTATTATAATACAAAGCCTCTGAATAAATAACTAGTTACAACAAGAAGGAAAAACAGAGATGCTGCGGATGCTGAACAGCTACTTCTATATCCCGTACTCCGGCTCCGCACAGAATAGATAGCTAGTGCTCGGTATCTGCACCTGAATCTGCACACAGGGGTGCATGGAGTAATGTGAGTACGCCAACTCAGTAATAATGGAAATAAATCAAGTTTAAGCAGAAAGAAAACTCATAAAAATTAATGTCATCAATTCACAATATGCACAACCTTTCTTTCCAACAATATAAACATAGATGTATGAATCATCATGCCTTAAAACCAACTTCAGAAAAATCCTTTGAAAAATGTATATTTTCAACAACTTCAAACCGAAAGATTTAGTATGAAAGTGGTAAAATCATAAGTAGCCCCTCGAGAAAAAACATGTATCATAATCAGCCCCTCGGCATGCCTCAGAGTCAATTGTAATCAGCCCCTCGGGCATACCTCACAATCAGTCATAACCAGCCACTCGGGCATACCTCACAGTCACTCATGCCTCCCAATCACTCGTCACTCGGCACTAGGCACTCGGCACTTGGTGCGCTCACTAGGGGTGTGTGCATACTCCGGAGGGGCTCCTTCAGCCCAAACGCTAATATCAAGCCACCTCGTGGCGTATCATATCCTCACAAATAAGCCCTCGGCCTCACTGAGTAGAACCTCTCAAAAGCCCCTCGGGCGAATCTGTAAAATGGGGTACTCGACCCAAAACATCATTTTTAAATCTCAAAGTAGTGTAAATCAGGATGAGTTTCGAAAACAGTAAACACAATGTGACAGAGTGAAATCATCAATAAATAGTGAGGAAAACAACAGTAAAAATCCCCCAAGGGTCTAAACAAATCGGCACAAGGCCCTAAACACAACTTATAGCCCAAATATTGCAACAATCTTTAGAACATAATTTAACATAAGGTTTTGAGTAAAATATGCAAATCAATAGTTTCCACGGAGAGGACCAAGTCCAATCCAAAAATCAGTGCGCGCCACATACTCGTCACCTGACATGTGCGCCATTCTAAATTAGTGAGAAATATGAAGTTCGGAGTTTCATACCCTCAAGACAGGATTTATAACCATTACTTACCTCTACCGGGCCACAACACTAGTCCGCTATGATCTTGCCCCTCAAATTGGCTCCCGATTGCTCCGAATCTAGCCAAAACCATTTTAACATCATCAATATATACTAAAGGAAAACAACCCAATTTGATAAATTTTACATCACTAGAAACCTCGACCTCCCAATTTGCCAAAAGAATTTTCCAATCCTCCACCCACTCTTCCCAATCTTTTTTCTACTTTAATCCTTCAATTTACAAGCCTAATCCGAACAAAATAGCATAGAATCGACGTTAATAACTTGGGAACTTACCTCCAATAAAGACCCACGAATTCTATCTTCAAATTCCTTCAAATGAGCTCCAACTGCATGCAACAATGATGAAATGAATAAAATTTCATGGAGGATTCTTTTATACTGTTCTGCCCAGCAATTCCGCACCTGCAGACCTTTGATCGCACCTGAGGACCCGCACCTGCGGACCCAGGTCCGCACCTGCGCAATCCCACTAAAGGACCAAATCTCGCAACTACGGCCATTTCTCCGCACCTGCGGCTTCGCAGGTGCGGCCAACTCTTTGCACCTGCGCATGGCCTTTCGCATCTGCGACGTCGCACCTGCGCCTACCCATCCACAGGTGCGGCCAACACCAGAAACTTACACCAACAGCCGTTTGCTGCATTTTCTTAATTTAAAACTCCACCAACCATCCGTAATCAATCCCGAGCCCCTCGGGGCCCTAACCAAACATAACAATACACCCCATAGCATTATTCAAACTTATTCAAGCTTCCGAAATACAAAAAAGAAAACATGAAAACACCAAAATTCCATAAAATTGAAGCCTATGAACTTTGAAACTTTTCAATTTCGCCAACGACGCCGAAACCAACCAAAACACCTCCGATTGACCTGAAATTTTGCACACATACCCAAAATGATATTACAGACCTGTTCCAACTTCCGAAATCCCATTCCGACCCCGATAGCCTATTTTCCACTGCCGACCGAAAATTGCCAAAAACTAACTTTCGCCAATTCAAGCCTAATTCTACACCGGACATCAAAACATCATTCCGAATACACTCCTAAGTCCCAAATCACCTAACAAAACTTTCCGAGCCATAAAATCTGCATTCTGAGGTCGTTAACCAATAAGTTAGCTCTTAGTTGACTTTCTCAACTATTAGGCTACTTTAGGAGACTAAATGCCTCAATTCTCACCATGAGCACTCCGAACCCAAACCAACTGGACCAACACAACAGAAAAATGCTAAGCAATATATGATAAAGCAGAAATGGGGGAAACAGAGTAAATCTCGCAGAACGACCGGCCGGATCGTTACATCCTCCCCCTCTTAAACAAACGTCCATCCTCGAACGGGTCTAGAAACATACTTGGAGTCTTGAATAAGTGAGGATATCTATCCCGCATCTCCCGCTCGGTCTCCCAGGTGGTATCCTCTACCGGCTGCGCTTTCCACCGAACCTTCACCAAAACTATATCCTTAGACCTTAGCTTTCTAACATGCCGACCCAAAATAGCCACCGGCTCTACCTCATATGATATATCACCCTCGAGTTGAACCGTGCTGAAGTCCAAAACATGAGACGGGTCACCAACATACTTCCGGAGCATCGAAACATTGAACACGATGAATACTCGATAAACTGGGAGGCATAGCAAGCCTATAAGCCACCTCCCCAACCCTGTGAAGCACCTCAAATGGCCCAGTGAATTTGGGACTCAGCTTTCCCCTCTTCCCGAATCTCATAACACCCTTCATGGGCGACACCTTCAGCAACACCTTATCCCCAACCATGAAAGACACATCTCGGACCTTCCGGTCCGCATAACTCTTCTGCCTAGACTGCATCATGCGAAGCCGCTCCTGAATCAACTTCGCCTTACCCAACACTTCGCGAACCAAGTCTGTGTCCAATAGCCTAGCCTCGTCCGGCTCAAACCAACTAACCGGAGATCTGCACCTCCTACCATATAAAGCCTCATACGGAGCCATCTGAATACTCGACTGATAGCTGTTATTATATACAAACTCCGCTAGTGGCAGAAACTAGTCCCATGAACCACCAAAGTCAATCACACAAGCCCGCAACATATCATCCAAAATCTGGATGGTACGCTCCGACTGCCTGTCGATCTGAGGATGAAAAGCTGTGCTCAACTCAACTTGAGTACCCAACTCTCTCTGTACGGCTCTACAAAACTGAGATGTGAACTGAATACCTATATTGGAAATGATAGAAACTGGAACCCCATGCAATCGAACAATCTCCCTGATATAAACTCAACTAACCGCTCCGAAGAATAAGTAGTACCAATGGGAATGAAGTGTGCAAACTTGGTCAGCCGATCCACAATAACCCATATAGCATCAAACATCCTCGATGTCCGTGGGAGTCCAACTACGTAGTCCATGGTGATCTGCTCCCACTTCCACTCCGGAATATCAAATCTCTGAAGCAATCCACCTGGTCTCTTGTGCTCATACTTGACCTGCTGACAGTTGAGACAACGAGCCACCAACTCAACAATATCTTTCTTCATCCGCCTCTACCAATAATGCTGCCTCAAATCCTGATACATCTTTGCGGCACCCGGATGGATGGAATACCGCGAACTATGGGCCTCAGCTAGAATAAAATCTTGAAGCCCATCTATGTTGGGCACGCAAATCCGGCCCTATATCCTCATGACCCCATCATCACCAATAACCACATCCTGGCATCGCTGCGATGGACCCTGTTCTGAAGAACAAGAAAATGTTGATCATCATACTAGCGTGCTCTAATCTGATCGTAAAGAGAAGACCTGGAGGCTAAACAAGACAAACCCGCGGGGGCTCTGATAGATCCAATCTCACCAACTGACCCGCTAAGGCCTGAACATCAGGGCTAATGGACGCTCTGCTACTGGAAGGTAGGCTAGACTCCCCAAACTCTCTGCTCTGCGACTCAGGGCATCGGCCACTATATTGGTCTTCCCCGGATGATATAAGATAGTGAGGTCATAATACTTGAGAAGCTCTAACCATCTCCTCTGACGCAAATTCAAGTCCTTCTGCCGCAGCAGATACTGCAAACTTCGACGATTAGTGAAAATCTCACACTGTACTCCATACAAATAATGCTGCCAAATCTTCAAGGCATGAACAATGGCAGCTAACTCAAGATCGTGAACTGGAAAATTCTTCTCGTGCACCTTCAATTGCCTAGACGCGTAGGCAATCACCCTATCACCCTGCATCAATACTGCTCCCAAACCAACTCTAGAAGCATCACAATAGACTGTGTAAGAACCCGAACCAGTAGGCAAAATTAGTACTGGAGCTGTGGTCAGTGCCGATTTGAGCTTCTGAAAGATCTCCTCACACTTATCAGACCATCTGAATGGAGCACCCTTCTGGGTCAATCTGGTCAAAGGCGAAGCAATAGAAAAGAGTCCCTTCATAAAGCGACGGTAATATCCCGCCAAACCAAGGAAGCTCCTAATCTGTGTAGCTGAGGAAGGTCTAGGCCAACTCTACACCACCTCTATCTTCTTCGGATCAACCTGGATACCCTCACTAGACACCACGTTCCTCGAGAAAGCTACTGAACCAAGCAAAAACTCACACTTGGAGAATTTTACATAAAGCTTCTCCTCTCCCAGCCTCTGTAACACAACTCTCAAATGCTGAGCATGCTCTTCCTGGCTACGAGAATAAACCAGGATGTCATCAATGATCACAATGACGAAATAATCAAGGTAAGGCTGAAATACATTGTTCATCAATTGCATGAACGCAGCTAGGGAATTGGTCAGCCCAAATGATATAAGCAGGAACTCGTAATGACCATATCCGGTCCTGAAAGTAGTCTTCGGAATGTCAGAATCCCGAATCTTCAACTGATGATACCGAGATCTCAAGTCAATCTTGGAGAACACTCTAGCTCCCTGAAGCTGGTCAAACAAGTCATCAATACAAGGCAAGAGATACCGGTTCTTCACCGTAACTCTGTTCAGGTGCAAATAATCAATACACATACACATGGACCCATCCTTCTTCTTCATGAACAACACCGGTGCACCCTAAGGTGACACACTAGGCCGAATGAACCCCTTATCTAGGAGTTCCTGAAGTTGCTCCTTCAATTCCTTTAGCTCCGCTGGTGCCATACGATAAGGTGGAATAGAAATAGGCTAGGTGCCTGACACCATTGCCTGACACCAAGTCATTACCAAAATCAATATCCCTGTCAGGTGGCATTGATCACGCTCAACTATGTCTTATAAAAGACTAAGCGGGCATTGCAAATATAATCCGGGGTATTATGCCCAGAGTTGATTCCACAGGGAATTTACGTATCAATCAAGGCTTTAGAATACGCAACTTTTACTCAATCAATTCTCTCAAGACTTTTTACGTATAAATTGGTGATTTTTTACTAATTCTACTGAAAATAATAATAACTAACAATTACTAACAATGTGTTGTAAAATATTATGATAAAGGTCTAAGGTTATGGTTTCACCCGTTGGTGAACTACTTCTCGGATATTTCATATAACTTGATTAATTATCTTTATCAATCATGAACACTATATCTACCATAATTCTCTCTCAAGTAATTATGATAATTTACTAGACGCACTCTCCCAAGTTACTCTAGCTAGATTGCATTACAGTTCACTTTAGATTGCACCCGAAGTATCGTTATTTCTAATCCAACTTCTAAACCCTCGTTTATGACTTTCGTCTATACTCCGGGAGTGGTGTTGTTCAAACAATTACCTAAATATGCACTCTCTCTCAAGTAGATACATACTAAATAGGCACAACTAATTGATGGCCATTCAATTAAATACAACAAGAACGTAGTTGAACAAATAGAGATGAACAATCAACCAAACTATATTAATATCACCATAAGTTTATCCCCCAACGGGTTCCACCAAACCCTAGATTAAGAAAATTAGCTACTCATATTCATAAGAATCAATTCTAAAATAACTTGCATAATTGAATTACAGAGTAATGAAATAAGGAGATAAAAATCAGTGTTTCTGCTTTGCTGAGTAGTAATCCACAGGCTTTTCTTCACTTTAATGGCTTCTCTCCCTTCAAGTTGTGTTTTGAGGTCTATTTATAAGTTTGGGATACACCCTAAACGTGTAGGAGACTTTTATTCCAACGGGGAAACACTTAAAACTCTTTAAAACTCGGATTTGACCGGATCAGGGGCCAGGCGTTACAGGCCAAACGCTTGGATAACGCCTAGCCAGGGCTGGCGTTTGGGCTCTAGCGCCTTGATAACGCCAGGATAGGCCCGGCGTTTGGGCTCTGGTGCCTGGATAACACCAGGCTAGGCCTGGCCTTAAGGCTCAAATGCCCGGCTATAGCCCGATGTACTCCTTTTCGCCTCTTGAGCGTATTTTCGACGTATTTGCATCCATTTAGCTCGGCTTCCATCTCCAATTAACCTACACATGAAATAGACTCCATTATGCACATAAAAAGTGTATTTTTATCATTAACGCACATAAAATGTAAGGCATATAACGTGTTAAACCATGAATTCTAGCCACGCATCAACGCATGGCAGGTCTGCAGAAAACATGTCCGAAAAGTCACGGACTACAGGAACCGAATAAATAGCGGGAGTCTTTCCACTGACATCCCTCACAAAATCCAGATAAGATAAACACCCTTTCTCATCCACGCGATGAGCCTTCAGGTAGGAAATCACGCTGCTATGCATATAATCAGAAGAAGCTCTCCACTCAACCCTCTGACACCCTGGCATATCTAAGGTCACGGTCTTAGCGTGACAATCAAGAACAACATGACACGGAGATAACCAATCCATGCCCAATATCACATCAAAATCGACCATGCTGAGCAACAGTAGGTCCACTCGGGTCTCCAGACCCCCAATAGATATCGTGCACGACCGATACACACGGTCCACAATAACGATATCGCCCACCGGAGTCGACACATGAACAGAGGTGACTAGAGACTCACGTGGCATATCGCAAAAATGGACAAACTATGAAGAAACATAGGAATATGTAGAACCAGGGTCAAACAAAGCTAAGGCATCTCGGCAACAGACTGAGACAATACCTGCGATCACGCCATCTATGGCTATAGCATCAGGCTTGGCTGGAAATGCATACATGCAGGCCTGACCTCCCCCCGCTCGACCTCCCCCTCTAGGGAGGCCTTTGGCTGACTAAATACCATCCCTGGCTGTCTGGGCGGGTGGTGAAGTAACTGGAGCTGAAGTCAAGGGCTGGCCCCCCTACTGAAAAGAACCACCGGGACGGCGGGGACACTGCCTCCACATGTGCTCGAACTCTCCACACTCAAAAAAACTCCCTAGAGCTGGAGGCGGGGACTGGTAGAAACCCCTGGCATCGAAACGGCCACTGGAATACTCATGCATAGGAGAACTCTAAACTGGGGGTGCCCGAGCTGCACACTGAGCTGGGAGAGCACCAAATGAAGTACGGCCTGACTGAATACCACGGGGACCGTGCCCTGAAGATGCACCACTATACGCTGGGTGGGCTGACTGAGGAGGCCTGAATGAACGCCCTCTACCATGATGAACCTGCCCCCTAAAGGGAGCACCACTAGAACTGCCCAATCCACGAGACCTCTTGGCCTCCCTCTCCTCCCGCTCCTGGCGGTGATTTGACTCAATATCTCGAGCTATGTCAACAACCTGCTCGAATGAAGCACCTGATACTCTCTCTCGAGTCATAAATAGCCGGAGCTGATAAGTAAGACCATCTACAAACCTCCTCCCCCTTTCCCTATCAGTAGGGAAAATCTTAGAAGCATGCCTAGCGAACTCAGAAAACCTCATCTCGTACTGAGTAACTGATAACTCTCCCTGGCGCAGCTGCTCGAACTACCTGCGCTACTCCTCCTTGTGGGACTGAGGAACATACTTCTCCAAAACAATCGTGGAGAACTGCTGCCAGGTGAGAGGTGCTGAACCAACTGGCCTACGCCTCTCGAATGACTCCCACCAAGTAAAGGCAGCACCCGCAAACTGAAATATAACAAATGAGACCCCACTAGTCACCAAAATACCCGCAATACATAGTATCCTGTAGCACTTATCTAGAAACCCCTGGGCATCCTCGCCCTCTGTACCGCTGAAAGTCGGAGGCTGAAGTCTGCTGAACCTCTCCAACCTGCGCTACTCATCCTCGGGCATAACAGGGACTACATGATCCTGGACCGGAGTAACTGTCTGAGCTGGAGCTGCTCCTAGTGCTTGAATACCCCGTACAACCTATTTAGGTATCCGAGCAGCTGGAGTCTGATTGCCTCCCCCAGCCTGAGCTGTGGTGGCAATAGAAGACATAGCGACTGCCTGAGCTAAACTGGTGCACACTGTCAATATCTGAGACAAGGTCTCATGAAGACCCGGAATAACAATAGGCACTGTCGGTGCCTGAGCCTGTCCCGCTGGAACACCATCGACGGGAACCTGATCCTGAATGATAGGGGGATCCTGTGGTACTGTCCCGGCTGCTGCGCGGGCTGGCCCCTACCTTTACCACGGCCTCGACTGTGACCTCGACCTCTCGCTGGTCTAGATAGTGTCTGGTCACCCTAATTGGTATTGCGTATCCTCACCATCTGTGAGATAATGAAACAACGTAAGTTTAGATTCAAGAATCAATAGATTAGAACGAAAGAGTTCAAGAAAGATAGAAATTATTCCTAAGAGTTCGAAAGCCTCTCAAAAATAAGTACAGATGTCTCCGTACTGATCTGCAAGACTCTACTAAACCTCCTCATGACCGTCGAGTCCTATGTAACCTAGGCTCTGATACCAAACTATCACGACCCCAATCCTAGACCGGTCGTGATGGCGCTTATCGTGGAACTAGACTGGCCAATAATCACATATTTACAGTTTCCTTAAAAATCCCAACCAATTTCAAGCATTTCATAAAATATACAGAATTTACTAAATACACTAAGCCAATAAATAGTCCAACCGTCCCCAATACCCGGAGCCAACACATCATGAGCATCTAAGAGAGATAAGCCAAAAAGTATAACATTATAATACAAAACCTCCAAATAATAGCTAGATACAACAAGAAGGGAAAACAGAGATGTTGCGGACGCTGAACAACTACCTATTTATCCCGTACTCTGGCTCCGCACGGAATATATAGCTAATGCTCGGTATTTGCACCTGAATCATCCACACAGGGGTGCATGGAGTAATGTGAGTACGACAACTCAGTAGTAATGGAAATAAATCAAGTCTAAGCGGCAAGAAAACACATAAAAATCGATGTCATCAATTGACAATATGCACCGCCTTTCTTTCCAACAGGATAAACATAGATATATGAAATCATCATGCCTTAAGACCGTCTTCAGAAAAATCCTTTGAAAAATGTATATTTTCAACAACTTCAAACCAAAAGATTTAGTATAAAAGTGGTAAAATTATAAGTATCCCCTCAGGCAAAAACATGTATCATATCAGCCCCTCGGGAATGCCTCACATTTACTCATAATCGGCCCCTCGGGCATACCTTACAATCACTCATAATCAGCCCGTCGGGCATACCTCACAGTCACTCATGCCTCCCAATCACTCGTCACTCGGCACTCCGTGCACTCACTGGGGGTGTGTGCAGACTCCGGAGGGGCTCCTTCAGCCCAAACGCTAATATCAAGCCACCTCGTGGCGTATCATATCCTCACAAACAGGCCATTGGCCTCACTCAGTAGAACCTCTCAAAAGCCCCTCGGGAGAATCAGTAAAATGGGGTACTCGACCCAAAACATCATTTTTAAATCGCAAAGTAGTGTAAATTAGGCTGAGTTTTGAAAACAGTAAACAAAATGTGATTGAGTGAAATCATCAATAAACAGTGAGGAAAACAACATTAAAAAGCCCCCAAGGGGTCTAAACAAATCGGCACAAGGCCCTAAACACGGCTTATATCCCAAATATGGCAACAATCTTTAGAACATAATTTAACATAAGATTTTGAGTAAAATATGCAACCCAATAGTTGCCGCGGAGAGGACCAACTCCAATCCAAAAATCAGTGCGCGCCACATACTCTTCATCCGACACGTCCGCCATTCTAAAATCAATGAGAAATATGTAGTCTAGGGTTTCATACCCTCAGGATAGGATTTATAACCATTACTTACCTCTACCGGGCCACAACACTAGTCTTCTATGCTCTTGCCCCTCAAATTGGCTCCCAATTGCTCCAACTCTAGCCAAAACCATTTTAACATCATCAATATATACTAAAGGAATACAACCTAATCGAAAACTATCAAATTATACAAGAATCTCGAAATTCGGACATAAACCCGAGTCTCGGGCCCACGCATTAGAATTTGATAAATTTTACATCACTAGAAACCTCGACCTCCCACGATTGGACACATACCAAAAACACCACAATTGGAACACAATTGCCTACCCAATTTGCCAAAAGAATTTTCCAATCCTCCACCCATTCTTCCCAACCGTTTTCTACTTTAATCCTTCAATTTACAAGCCTAATCTGAACAAAATAGCATAGAATCAACTTTAATAACTCGGGATACCTCCACTGAAGACCCACAAATTCTTTCTTCAAATGAGCTCCAACCGCATGCAACAATGGTGAAATGAATAAAATTATACGGAGGCTTCTTTTATACTGTTCTGCCCAGCAATTCCGCACCTACGGACCTTTGATCGCACCTGTTGACCCGCACCTGCGCAATCCCACTAACGGACAAAATCTTGTACCTACGACCATTTCTCCGCACCTACGGCTTCGCAGGTGCGACTAACTCTTCGCACCTGCAGACTTCTCCTGCCCAGCCTCCCTTCGCACTTGCGCATGGCCTTTCGCACTTGTGACGTTGCACCTGCGGCTACCCATCCGCAGGTGCGCCGAACACCAGAAACTTACACCAGCAACCATTTGCTGTATTTTCTTAAGTTCAAAACTCCGCCAACCATCCGAAATCAATCCCGAGCCCCTCGGGGCCCCAACCAAACATACCAACACACCCCATAGCATTATTCAAACTTAGTCGAGACCTCGAAACACCAAAAACAACATGAAATCATCAAAGTTACATCAAATTCAAGCCTATGAACTTTGAAACTTCCCAATTTCTCCAATGACGTCAAAACCAACCAAAACACCTCCGATTGACCTGAAATTTTGCACACATACCCAAAATGATATTACAGAACTGTCCAACTTCCAAAATCCCATTCCGACCCCGATAGCCTATTTTCCACTGCCGATCGAAAATCGCCAAAAACTAACTTTCGCCAATTCAAGCCTTATTCTACGCCGGACATCAAAACTTCATTCCGAACACACTCCTAAGTCCCAAATCACCTAACAAAGCTATCCGAGCCATAAAATCCGTATTCTGAGGTCGGTCACCAATAAGTCAACTCTCAGTTGACTTTCTCAAGAAAAGAAGGTTATCTTTTTACCATTTTAAGAATTAAGCGTACGAGAATTTATACTCTTTATATGATATTAGGAAAATTATAATTTGAGAAAATATATGTATTTTTACATGGATGTTTTAATAAAATAATAGTTTATGTATTTATTTTATATTGTACCACATGACCATGATAGTAGGGTACATAAAGTGTGTTAAAAGTGAGTAGAATTTTAAGTAATTTGAGACGATTCTTAATTATGCAGATAATTGGTAATTATCTAAAATATTTTTGATAAGAACATCACGTGGAAGATTTTTCCTTAGAAAAATTGTGACTCATGCATTCATTAAAATATGTGTCATGATTGAAATGGAACTTTGAGAAGGGATAGCTGGCGGGTAGTGAGGGAACATAGGAATTATTTTACTCCTTACCATTCACTGTAGATTTAAGTGATCTCTTTTGGAAGAACCACGAATTAAGAGTGTTTTGAAGCAACATTTTTCATTACATCGTGCAAATTTTGAAAACGTGATTTGCTTCAGCAATTCATATGAAATGGCTTAATACTATAGCAACGTTGTATTTGCAATTCTAAGGGAGTACAGTATAATTTTTTCTCTACAATATCATAAGGATTTTTCCATACTTTGGTCCGGCGATACGTGTTCTTCGTAAAAGTCGTGTGTTTGAGGGATTGTCAAGAGAACCGACTCAGGTATACTAAGGCTATCCCTTCGTTCTTTTGTCATGATCCAAGAAACGACACGTAAACGTAATGATATTCCATAAATTGTTCTACTCTTAGCAGTTAAGGATGTCTATGTTATTCATTCCCGTAAAATGATATTCAAGCATGTCTAAATATGTATCTAGTTTCCTATTGAGGTATTTGATAAAGATATTAATGTTTATAATATAGTAATACATGCATATTCATTTACCACCGTGCTACGGCAAATTAAGCAGTCATGCATTTATCATCGGGCTATTGTCGGTCGGGCATTTACCACTGGTTGGATAGTCATGCATATTCATTTACAACTGAGCTACGGCCAGTAAGGAAGTCATGCATTTACCACCGAGCTACAGCCGGTTGGGCAATTACATATTTACCACCAAGCTACTGCACGTCGGGAAGTCATATAATTACCACCGTGCTACGGCCGGTCGGGCAATTACCACTGATCAGTTGGGTCGTCATGCATCATATGATATGGATAATAGAAACAGAGTAAAAGAGAAGCATTATATATATAAGTATGTATATATGATGGCACTTCAGAGTTTCAAGTTGATTTTTATATGTCTTTAATTAATGTTGACTTATTGTTATGTTTTAGTTCTACCTTACATACTCAGTACATTATCCGTATTGATGTCCTTTTGTTGGGGACGCTGTATTCATGCCTGTAGGTGTAGATAATCAGTTTTATGAGCCCTCATAATAGACGAGGTTAGCATTCGGTGAAGGATTGGTAGGACTACACCTTATTCAGACTGCAGCCGAGTCTAAGAGTCATCATGTTAGAGTTTTGCTACTGACTTAGTGGTAGGCCGGTACCCTGTTCCATTTGATGTAAAATAATCTTAGAGGCTTTGTATACAGAGGTTAATTTTGTACAGTATGTCAGAGGCCTTGATGGCACATGTTTATTAATGTTTTAAGAACAATGGTTCATTGATACAATGTTTACCCACTTATAGTTGTACATTATGAGTTGTGTCCATGTTAGCCCATGATAGTTACAAGGAAAATAAAAAGAGTTGTAGAGTGGTTCCCTCGGGCCAGAACGACCTCGAGTGCCATCCACGCCTCCCCAAGATTGGGGCGTGACAAAATCAGTACCAAAATCTATGTACCTGTAGGGTGTCGTGAACAATAGGTCTGCTGGAAGCACATCTGAAAAGTCTTTCACTATCGAAACAAACTCAATAGTAGGAGTATCACCAATAACATACCTCACAAAGGCCTATACCAAAAAACCCTTCCCAACCATCCGTGGGGCCTTAAAATATGAAATCACTCTACTGTAAACATAGTTTAGAGAACCTCTCCACTCAACCCAAGGAAATCCCAGCATAGCCAATGTCATAGTCTTAGCGTGACAATTTAGAATAGCGTAACATGGTGACAACCAATCCATGTATAAAATCAAGTCAAAATTAACCATGCTAAGCAGTAAAAGATCAAATCCTATCTATAATCCCCCAATAGTCACCACAGATGATCGATATACAAGATCCACAACAATATAATCATCCACCGACATAAGTATATGAACAGGTGTAAATAACGAATCATATGGCATATCCAAATAATGAGCAAAGTACGATGATACATATGACTCAGTGGAACTAGGGTCAAATAATATGGGAGCATATCAGTGGCACACTAAAACAATACCTGTTATCACATCATCATAAGCAACTGCCTCTGGTCTGGTAGAATAAGCATAGCATCAAGCCTACCACCACCAGATTGACTTCCCCCTCTAAGGCGACCTCGAACTGCCTGAGTCCCACCCCGAGCTGGCTGAGCGGGTGATGAAGTAACTTGTGCAAGGGTCATAGGCTGGCCTCCCTACTGCACTGCACCTTTGTAGTGACGGAGGCAATACTTCCTCACATGCACTAGCTTTCTACAAACGTAACAAGCTCGAGCTGGAAATAACCGTGATGCCTAAATTGGACCCAAGAACTAGAATATCCACTGGAAGAACCCGGTACCGATGAACCTTGAAATGATGGATCATGGGATGAACGTTGAGCTGGGAGGGTACTAAAAGATGACTGACCCAAATGAGAACTGTATGAACCATGACTAGTTGATGCATCACAATAATTTGGACAAACCATCTGAGTGGGCCTTTAAGGACGACCCCTACTCTGATGAGACTGACCTCGAGATGAGGTAACACTAAAACCACCCAAACCATGGGGCCTCTTTCCTTCCCTCTCCTCGCACTCAAGCCTTCAAACCGGCTCCAAGTGCCTAGAAATCATGACTACCTGGTCAAACCTAGCATCCGTCTCGGCCTCTCAGGCCAAACTGTAACTTAGGCCATAATTAAGGCCATCAATGAACCTCCTAATCTTCTCTCTTTCTCTATATAGGAACCAACCATATAGCATAACGAGCCAAATTTTTGAATCTCATCTCCTATTACGTCACAATCATATCTCCCTGGCATAGCTGCTCAAATCTCTATGCAACACCTCCTTGCAAGTCTGTGGTACAAATTTCTTTAGACAAGGGAATGGAGAACTCATGCCATGAAAGTGGTGTTTTTCCAAGTAATATGCTTATCTCATAGGCCTTCCACCATTTATAGGATGCCCCAGTCAGCTGAAAGGTGGTAAGTGCAATTTCATTGGTCTAAAAAATACCCACTAGGTGAAGAATCTGCTGACACCACTATAAATCCTGAGCATTCTCTGACTCCTATTCACTAAAACATAGAGGCTTAAACCTCCCAAACCTCTATATTGTCTTCTTCTCCTCATCACTCATATGTGGGAAAACTTGGGCCTGAGCAGCAACAACCGGCTGGGCTGGTGGTACCCCCGCTGTCTGGAGTCCCTGATCTACCTGCTATGATATTCGGACGGCAGGAGTCTGAGCACCTCCCCAGCCTGACAAGTGGCTGGTGTAGCTGGAACTGAGACTGCTTATGCCGGGCTCGTACACATAGTCAAAATCTGCGCTAAGGCCTCCTAAAGGTCTGGATCACAATGGGCACTTGTGGTACCTGAGCTGGTTGCACCGAATCAAAAACTAGTATCTACCTCTCAGTGGAGCAACTGGTGGTTTCACATTTGCTGCTCTATCTATAGTATGAGCCATACCTCGACCTCTACCATGGCCGCGACCTCTCGGGGCCTTAGCTGGTGGTACTGCTGGCCATTCGCCTGATTCGGTCACACGTCTACTCACCATCTGTAAGAGAATAGAAGAGTCAAGTTTCAAAGTTTGGAATGATCAAATTTGCATGATAAAAATGCAAGAAAGTGAAGTTTCCTAATAATTCGGTAGCCTCTCGAAGATAAGTACAAATGTGTCCATACATAACCGCAAGACTCTACTAAACTTGCCTCTTACTCCTGAGACCAGCCTAGTGCTCTGATACAAACTTGTCACGACCTCAAATCCACAAGTCGTGATGGCACCTAACCCAACCTATTAGGTACGCCAACAATCACATAATATTAATGAAAATGGAATAACATGGTCTAATAACCAACAACGGAAGAATGTCATAAAATATCTGATAATAAAGCCAAAATGATACTACAACAAATCCAAAAATCTTGTGTGAATGAGCACCCGAGCACTACTGAATAATAAGGTACAAGAAAATACTCTAATACAATTTTCCGGATACAAGATCCATAAAGATAAAAGATAAGAAGAAGAGAACTTCAAGGACTGCAGACGATATGGCGACTATCTCGTAGTCTCCAAAAGCTAGCACAACTCAAGTCAGATAATCACCTCAACTGGATGTACTAGGATATGCACACTAAGTGTAGAGTGTATGAGTACAACCGACCCAATGTACTCAATAAGTAACAACACCAAACTTGAGTTGAAAGAAGTGACAAGCTCAGAACAACAATCCAATACCAATACTGATAACCGATAACAATACAGAATATAAAGGATAACCGTAGAAACAGAAGCTCAATGATACAAAGTTCAGCTTATCAAAATTTTAGTAATTTAGGGACGCTTTCAAGTGAAAAATTAAATTCTAACACGGATAAAACAGGTCAAATGTCAGGTAGCATGAGGAAAAGGCATCTTAATGCCTACATGTCAGGTATACATGTAAATCAACAATATTGTTTTGGATCCATCAAGAATATTTACACTTAGCACTGTACGGGTGCCTAGCATAACTTATTATACCCCATGTTTTGGTATGTGAAAGTATGCAATTTTGATGAAAGCTCAGAAATGAGATGTTTCCTCTCGCATTTTCGTACGATAAAGTTTCGTCGTAAGCTCGAGAATGAGATTATTTTGAGATTATAAGTATTATTCTATTTCAAACAAGTGATAAGTAAATTCATGAAGGCGAGAGGGTAAGTAAGTTGAACAAAATGAGTTTCGTCAAAGTTTGGCATTTTGGGATAAAATACGTTCGGAGCTATAATACCCGCTATTTATGGACTAGTGCCATACAAGGTATTGCATGACCATAATAATAAGGTGTACAAAATATGTTAAAAGTTAGTAGTATTTTATGTAATTTGAGATAATTTCCTAATTAGGTGGGTAATCGGTAATTATGAATTTTAATAAGAGATTAACTAAGTGATTAAGTTATTTGGATAAGGTTTAATAAACTTTCACGTGGCACCCCAAAGAGGCATTAATAACGACTCTTAACTCTCATTACAAGGTGGAAATTTAAGAGAATATTTGTGGCTTAGTCATCCCCCAAAAGTGGGGCCCACAACCAAAAACCTTAAGACAATCTTCTTACATTATTATTTACTACATTATTATTATAGAGAATGGAGATATATGTGCTAGGAATGTACTTTAATTCAAAATGGAATGGAAATGTTATTGCTTCAGCAAGGAAGGCCATTCAAGAGTGTGATCAAATTCACCAAAATGGAGGTGTTCTACATCTACCAAGTAACGATGTTCAACAAGGACTTCATGCGAAGTTATACGACATAATAGTAACGGGATTTGAGATTCTAAGGGAGTACGGTGCAATCTTTCTCAAGAGAATCATATGAATTTTTTTCCTATTCCGATCTCGGTGTTATGTGTTTTATCACGATTGGCGTGTGTTAGAATGGTTGTCAAGAGAATTGGCTTAGGTATGTTAAGGCTATACTTTCCTTCATTTTGGCATGATCTTGTAACTACATGTGTTTGATAACGAGGTATAAAGAGAAGTTCATACTCCTGAATTTATATACATTATCCTAGTCTCATAAGTTACATTATTCTCCCTTATCGGGACTCTATATTCAATTGAGTATTGTCTTCTTTCAGTTAAGAGAGTAGAGGGTCTATATATATATATACAATATTACATTGTTTTCACCACCATCGAGCTATAATCGGTGGGCAGGCCCCTATTGGGCAACCTCAGTTCAGATGGTAAGTTATATACCAAGCCTACTCTGGCCGAGCGCCTATGAGTAAGCTTATAATGGCCGAGATACAGAGCCTAGTATGGCCGAGCGCCTATGAGCGAGCCTACTACAGTTGAGCAGATATATATAGATACCGATCCCTATAAGGTCAGATAACTATTTTATGTACTATATTGATAAAGTTGAGTCAGTATCAGGAGGTAAGCATATCTTCAGATTACCTTTGACTCCCAGTTACTTTCAGTTATTATATTATCAATTGAGTTCAGCTTTTAGTTATTCTGTTGCCTTACATACTCGGTACATTATATCGTAATGACGTCCCTTTTGTCGGGGATGCTGCATTTTTTGCGTGCAGGTTCAGACAGACAGACGAGTAGACCTCCTCAGTAGGTGATGCCCGGTTTCAGCTTGATCGGTAAGCTCGGTGTCCTTCGGAGTTGCCGGGTGTAGATTTTTATGTACATCTTATGTATATATGTATATATATGTTATGGATAGGTCGGGGCCCTGTTCTAATCAAAGTACACCCATCTAGAGGCTTGTAGACATATCATGTCAGTTAGTGCAGTATATTGGGCTTGTAAGCTTTGATGTATAGTTTTTTGGTTTGCCAGCTTTAGTAGTTATGACGGCCTTGTCGGACTAGCTTTATATTGATGTTTAGTCAGCTTTCACAAATTGTCTTGCAATGTGGCCTTTGGACAAAGTATGACATTATATGTTCAGAGTCCTTTAGTCGCAAGTTGGTACGCAAGGATAGGTGACGCACCGGGTGCCGGTCTCGCCCCACAAGTTCGGGGCGTGACGTAACTGCCCATCCTCAAGCACATTGGTGAAATACTGTTCCTATGCCCACTGCTGGCATGTCAGACACTAGAGAGGCGGATCCTACCCTAGAAATTATAATCATTTAGCCTAGTAATGAAGCCTGGTGCACTCGTCATCCCAAATCATAATACTTAGCCTAATGTGGGCCTGACATAAGAGTCACCTCAAAATCAGTACCAAACCAGCTCTAAGGCCCAAACTTAGTCATTTACCGCCCGCCTCAGATAAACACATTTCAAATATTCAATTTAATAGAATTATCCTCAAGCAGTATCAACAACATGTGAGAAATCAAATAATAAGTACTGAGCAAGAGATATTACTCCCGGATTTAGTATAATGATTGGGAACATGTGTGCAAATAATCTCCATAGCTCAGAGAGAACAATCAAAGCCCTAACTTGGCTTAACAGTTAGCACATATACTAGATATGATTTCTAACATGATTCACAGTTCAAGTAATCCGTGAAGTAGAGGAAACACGGGGATAAACATGAAATGATGTTAAAACAAGCTCGAAAATAGTCAACGACCTCCCCACTCCATGAACAAATTGGTTCACGCACACAAGCCCGTCACCTAGCGCAAACATCGCACAAATATCTATCATACAAAGTATTCCTTAGGGTTAAATACCCTAAAATCCAAGTTTAGATTTGTTACTTACCTCAAAGCGACCAACTCAATGCTCCAACAAACCCCTGCCTCGCGTATCAGCCTTTGAACGACTTGAATCTAGTCACAAATAACTTAATATAATCAATACAAGCTATAGGAATCGATTCCATACGATAAAGCTAAGACATTTAACTAAAATCAAAAAGTAAACTCAAAAAGTCAACCTCAAACCCACACCTCAACACTCGACAAAATTAATAAAATCCGAACACTCATTCAATTACGAGTCCAACCATACCAAAATCATCCAATTCCATCAACAAATCGACCCTCGGATCCCCAAATCATACTCTCCAATACATAGTCCAAAATCCCTCAAGTTTCACATTAAACACACATAATCTATGTGTAAATTTATGGATTTTTAATATTTATAGATAAAAGTGATATAAAATTTCTTACCTCTTGAGTTATAGTGAAATACCTCTCAAAAAACGCCCCTAGCCGAGCTCCACAAGTGTAAAAATGAAAGAAAACTCGAAACCCTTTGAAATATAACACTGCCAGGCATTTCGCATATGCGATCCATTCTTTGATTTTTGCAGAACCGCTTCTACGATCACCTTTCCCCATCTATGGGACTCACTTAAACTCCACCCCACCGCATTTGCGGTCCAAAGCCTGCACCTGCGGGACCACACCTGCAAAACTTCTCCGCTTCTGCGACTGATGCTCTCTAGTCTCCTTCCGCTTCTACTAACAATCCATCGAACCCGCGAGTGCGCTTCTGCGCACCTATGTCCACTTCTGCAGACTCCCAATCCTAGATTCACCTCCGCTTATGTGGAAATAACACATATTTGCAAGCTCGCGGATGCAATATATTCGTTGCACCTATGACCCAACAACAGCTTCCCAAAATCTTGCACATGCACATTGCATGCCTCTTATCCGAATTCCCAGAGGTGCGGTTACACCAGAATGAAGCCAACATAAAATCTTTAAGTCCAAAATTATCCCCACTTCAATCTGAATCACCACCGAGGCCCCCAGGACCCCATCCAGACATACCCCAATATATGATACGTACTTAGTCGAAGCATTAATCACATCAATAAACATCAAATCATGAATCGCACGCCAATTCAAGCCTACTGAAACTAATGACTTTCAATTTCTAAAACTAATGCCGAAACATATCAAACCAACTCCGATTGACCTTAAATTTTTCACATAAGTAATAAATGACATAACAGACCTATTCCAACTCTCGGAACATAAATTCGAGCATGATATAAATAAATCAACTATCGGTCAAACCTCTCAACCTTCCAAACCTTCAATTTTCCAACTTTCACTAATTCAAGCAAAAAATGACCTACGGACCTCCAAATCAATATTCAGACAAACTCTTAAGTCCAAAATCACCATATAAAAAAGTCAAACTCCGGTCATATGTTTCAGCTTAAGTTTCCAACTTTGGGACTAATTGTCCCATTTCATTCCGAAACATTCCCGGAACCCAACCAACCACCTGTCAAGTCACATAACCACAAACGAATATAATAGAAGCGACAAATAAGGGAACAAGACTACAATACTCAAAATAACCGGCCGGGTTGTTATAGAGAATTAGCGTTCTTCCTTGGACTTCAAATTCATCAACTAGACATGGGCATCTTCATATGTCAGATGAAGTACACAAATGAGCTGATACAAAAGTTTGGAATGAGAAATGAAATGTCTCTTCGAACCCCTATTATCCCATCCACTACTCTTGACAAATATGATGAAGGAAAGCCAACGGATGATCATGTAACTTCTTTACCTAACTGCCAGTCGACCTGACATCATGTTTAGTGTGTGTAAATTTACCAGTTTCTATTCCGCTCCTAAAGAATCTCATTTAACTAAGGTTAAACAAATTATTAGATATCTTATTGGAACGACGTCACATGGTATATTGTATCTACTATATAAAAATTTTAAGCTTGAAGTATTTTTAGATGCAGATCTTGCAGGAGATAAGGATGATAGAAAAAGCAGAAGTGGAACATGCCAACTGGTAGGAAAAGCACTCATCTTTTGGAATAGCAAGAAACAAGGATTAGTCACATTATGCACAATAGAGGCGGAATGCATTGCTATTGGAAAATGCTACGCTCAACTACTCTAGGTGACTCAAAAACTAAGTGATACAATGTTTTTTTAAACCTGTTCAAAATTTATGTGACAATTCTAGTGCAATTTGTTAGTCAAAACATCATGTGCATCATTGCAGACTAAAACATATAGATATTATGCATCACTTTGTTAGACATCGTGTCCTTAAGGGTGATACTAACATATCCTTTGTTAGCACTAATGACCAATTAGTCGATATTTTCACTAAGTGGCTTTTAGAGAACATATTTCAAAACCATAGGGACTTACTTGGTATTATTGCATTCCTCAATAGGTTTTCAAATATTCTGTAATTTATAAAGGTTTTGTGTGTAAGTAATTATGGAAAAAAAACTTTTCTTACTGACATATCTTTCACTATATTTCTCCCTCCAGATACATTAATTAGACATATCCATCCTTAGACTCTCGTCACACCTTTTCCGTATCTCAAGAAGGAAACCAAATCAATCACTGATGCCTTTCCTTTTCTTAGAATCCATTAGTGACATCATTTTAGTCACACCTCTTCATGCCTCCCTATCTATCTATAAGACTTCATCTTCTTCACCATCTCACACTCTAATCTTCACCCACTCTACAATGGCTAAAGATTGAAGGAACTCTCATGCCTTTACTCGTAAAAGAAACTCGCTCCAAAGGAAAGTTCTCTTCTCAGCCATCAAAACCCGTCACTATTGTTTCTGATCACTCAGAGGACTTTCCATCTTTTAAGGTAGACTTTTTTAGTGATGCTCGTAGCCCTACCAAAAATCCCTAGGGAAGCGTCCCATGGAAGAAGAGGTTGAAGCCATCACCCCCAAGAAAGTGAAGATAGACCTAGATAGTCTGCTTAAGTCGGAGGTCAATTACTGGGATACGCCCAATATAGAAATTTTTTTGCCTTAAAGGGAACATCGATCGCTCATGGGAGAGTCGTTAATCTTGATTAGAAGATTAAATTGCAAGGTAAAAAAATTGTTTGATTTTCAAGGATGGGTAAATTTCTTTATTCTAACCCCTCCAATGGTTTATGAAGATCTTGTTCACGTGTTTTATTCAAACCATCATTCCCCAACTCTGATAAGATTATTCCTTAGTGTTAGGCTACCATATTGTTTTAGATTGTTCTACCTTCGAGTATATTTTTCAATGCAAAAGTTCTGGTTACTCTGCCATATTGAAAAATTCCTGGCCAAAAGACAATATCATTTGAACAAGCCAAAAGATGCATTACTAAATCTCTGTCTGACTCTTTACCAAACAAATTAGGGCCAAGTGACATTAATTTTAAAACTTGTGTCCTCTCCCAAATTTTTTTCACCACCATACTCCAAAAAACAGGATCATAAACCACTCAATCTCAAAGAGATACTTTTTTGGTCTACTTCCCTCTTACAATATACAAAATGATGTTGTCCTCGTGGGTAATCAATTTTATGATTGAATGCTCTGAATAACCATCGAGTATTCCCTATGGTATGGTAGATACTCTTCTTCTTGAAGCCTACAACATTTCTCTCTCAAACCATATGTATGTGCCAGTCTCCAAATGCTACAATGGTAGAGCTTTTGTCAGCATGGGTTATGTTGTTATGGATTGGTTCCTAGGTAAAGAAGCAGGAATTTGAAGATAAGATGGTTCCCTCTATATCTAAGGTAAAAACTGATGCTCCTCAGACTGCTGTGAACAACACAGAGTTACTTGAGAGGATTGGTACAATTGACAAAAAGGTGACTGCCATCAAGGATCTGCTCTCGGCCACTGAATCCACAGTCAGAGATGTCCATGAGATCTCAAAGTAGAGGCTCATATGTGTACAAGCTACGATTCATGGTACAGAAGATTGTAGAAAAGGTTGTTAATGCCTTCAAAGAAGTCCATGATCGTTTTGATGGGATATCAATCACTATGAATGCCAGCTTTAATCATCTCAAGGAAGCCATCTACAATACTCTTACCTACTTTCTTCGTCGCTAATGTCTGTTGGTTTTTTAGACATTTTAAAACTTTTTGTTGATGTTTTGGAGTCCTAGATGTTTTTGGATGCTTGCATATTTTTTTGGCTATTTTGGATGACAGTAATTATAAAAATATTTTAACTACTAGTAATATAATTTTCCTAGCCCTCTTTTTGATTGATGCTTAAAGGGGAGAAAGGATTACTAGTAACGTGCATGGACAACACACTCAAGACAATTAGCAGGTAAACTGTGACAACTGCTTAACGGGGAGTCCACCAACTAACTCAAATGAGGTGATAACAAGTTGAGTGAGAATCGACTCATAAGTCAAACTATGGAGAAGAATATCCGATAGAAGGTTGATGGGGAGTCGACTGCAAGACAATTTAAACAGGAAAGTAAAATAAATTAAGTTATTTTTGTCATCATCAAAAAATGGGGATATTGTTGGATCTATGTTTTAATGATGTAAAATAACTTATTCCTATTGCAATCAATCAAGGATATGGAATCTACCATAATAAGGAAGACTAAGATAGAAGAAGGAAGTAAGAGCCAACTAAGGATCCAGAAGCTGTCCAAATAAGGAAGGCTCTGCTCTTGGTTCCAAATCACGGGTACCAAGGAAGATCAATATCCAGTCTTGATCCTCAATCATGGAAGTTAAGGAAAATCATATCATAAATATGGAATATTCGCAAAGGATATCAAGTTACACTGATCAAGGAAGAAACAACCATCACGCCGTGCTTTAGGGTTCAAGTATAGGAAAGTTCTAACCTAATTCTTGGAAGGAATAAATTAAGGTTCATTTCAAGGATCAATTCCGTTGGGTTGCCTATCTCTCAATGATTCACTCCATTCAAGAAGATCTTCTTTCAAGTCATATATATACAATCAAAGGTCAAACGGCAGAAACATACTTTGATCGAATCATTATCATGGTTTTTTGTTATACTCCAAACAAGTATTGTAATCTATTCTAGATTTAATGTATAATAAGTAGAGAGAAGAAAGAGAGAAAAACTATTAATGAGGCATTGTATCAAAACTCGGAAAGATACTTATACTTTGAGAAGCTGCTGGTGTATGTTCAATAACATCGACAGACTTGTACCGAAAATTTTTAAGGAACTTAAGGAGAGAACCCTCTTGCAACCCAACGGGACTGGATCACATTGAATCTGAACCAGTATAAAACATATGGTGTCATTTACTTTATGCATTTTACGTTTTTTATTTGCATCTACTTCACATCTTGATCTAGTCAACAAATTTGAAAATTAGCCAACTACTTAGTTGCGAAAATAATGGATAACAATTCATCCCCCTCTTGTACTTTCATCGGTATCCAGCAATCTTGCATGTATATGCAGATTTCATATCTAGAGGGTCCTTCATGCCATGATGGCGAATGAAATATCTACATGTTGATCATTTCCTCTTGATTGTCCTACTCTGCAGATTAGGAACTTATCCACATTGAGTAACTTCTTCCCTGCTCTAGGAAAGTCGTTATGATTCAAAACTCTGAAAACTAAAAGCGAGCTTAGTGAAATATAATATCTATAAGTGTAATACCATCTTTCAAGATGTGAGAAAACTACATTTTGAAATTGGTCTACTGCTGTTTTATCTGTTGCACCTCCACCATAATACGCTAGGGGAGCTCCAAAATACAACATGAAATTTTCTTCATGCCTAAGGAGTCTATTTCTACTATAACAGGATGTAGACGATATCCGCCAATTATTTCAGTCCCTCCTTAAGAGCTATAGTCCAATCAATCATACTATAGGTACCATTCACCTTCCTTACCTGTACATACACAAGATCACCCTGACTACTTCTAACACCGAAGCCAGCTAAATTAGGTCCCAAATTTCCCCTTGATACATAATTTGTGTTACACTTATACCATCCTAATGAAGGACATGTCCATGTCACCTTCTTACATACAACCATAGGTATATATCCCTTAACGAACTAGATCATCTGAGGCTAAGAGAAAGGAATATTGAAAATCTAGGGAGATACCTCAACTTTGCCAGATGGTGAATATTTTTATCAATATCATGAAATACCCTTTTAAAATAGACAATTTCACCATGCTTTAATGTATTTCTCCTATTTCATATCTCTCATAGAGTAATAAGAAGTTCATCTTGATAGACATATTTCAAATTAGTAGGACAATTTTTTTCCACCATGCAAAATATATCTTGATGAATCTGAGTAAACTCACTAGATATAATGATTGCATTACCAAAGAACTATCATACGTTAGATGCAAACGAGCTTGTAATAAACAAGTGCGAACTTGCCTCTTTTTTGTTGTGGATTGGTGGAACACCAGCACTTAAAAGTAATGGCATACCGCATTCTTGCAATAACATCATCTGCAGGCAGCTTGAACTTCCACAACTTCCATAGAAAGGAAGAAATTTTACTGAAACTCCCTTCACCCACATGTTCTTTAAACTAGCGAAACACGAGCTCTATGTCTAACCAAATCGCATGCACTACTACTTGTAGATTTACATGAGCTTGTCAGTATCCGCAAAGGTTAATCCCATTATCCCATTATTCATAAATCTCCAGTAAACCCAATTCCTGCAATACATTTGTGATGACCCAAAGGGTCATCTTATGTATTAAGACTCTATTCCGAGCTCGTTACTTTTAAAAGCCTTATTTTCATTCACCTTGATATACCATCCGATGGTCTCGGTGGGTCCGTAATAAAATATGGGATCTGGGCGTATGCCCGAAATCGAATCCGAGGTCCCTAGCACGAGAAATAATTTTTTGATGAAAATTGTAAGACTCAAGTTTAGAAGGATTTAAATAAATTGATTAATGTTTGAATTCGTTGGTATCGGGCCCGTATTTTGGTTTCGAAGCCCGGTACAGGTCTATTATAATGTTTAAGTCATGTATGTGAAATTTGGTCGAAATTAGAGTTGATTTGACGTGATTCTTACGTCCAATTGAGAAAATAGAAACTTTAAAGTGTTCTTGAGAATTTGATTGATTTTGATGTTAAATCCCTAATTTTCGTTGTTATTTTAGCGATTTGAACGCACGAGAAAGTCCATATGATATTTTTAGACTTTCGTGCATGTTTGGTTTGGAGCCCCGAGGGCTCAGGTGAGTTCCGGGTAGGCTACGGGGGTGTTTTAAACTTAGAAATTTTGTTGTCTTTGCTATTGTTGGTGCACAGGTGATTTGTGTTTCGCTATCGCGAAGCCTCTCTCGCGATCGTGAAGTGTAAATCAGGCTGATGAAAAAAAAAATACTTCTTCGCGAACGCGAAGCACTAGGGGGTGGTACCCTTCGTGAACGTGATCAACCTTCTGCGAACGTGATAGGTGAAGGGACCTGGGGGACGGGAGTCATGTTCTTCTACGCGAACGCGACCAGTGGGTCGCGAACGCGATGGTCAGAGGGAAAAACCCTCGTGAAAGTGAGAAGCTCTTCGTGAACGAGTAGGCCTTTTGGTCACAAAGGATCACGAACGTGTCAGGTCCTTCACGAACGCGAAGAAGACCTGTCCAGCAAATTAAAACAGAACCTAAAACGGGAATTGGCCATTCTTTCATATTTACAAAACCAAAAAGACTTAGAGGCGATTTTCAATAGGCAAGTTCTTCCCCAAAGTTTTGGTAAATGATTCTAAACTACTCTCTCCCAATTACCCATTGTTTTTTATCAACTTTCAACCAAAAATGTAAGGTTTTCATGGTAAAAATTTGGGGTTCGGGTAGAATTAGCGAATTTTGTAAAAGTAGAATTTAGACCTCGAATTGGGGTCGGATTTTGAAACTATTTACACATTCGGGCTCGGGGTAAACGGATTTTGGTTCGAGCCTCGAGTTTGGACCAAGACGGCCCGGGGTCGGTTTTTAACCTTTATTGGGAAAATTTGAGAAATCAGTAATTATTCATTAAAGTCGATTCCTTTAACGATAATTGATGATATTAAACTAATTATGATTAGATACAAATGGGTTGATGGTGAGTTCTAAAGGGAAAGTTGTACTTGAGCAGTGAGTGGCCTACGAAATCGAGGTAAGTGTTATGCCTAACCTTAGCTTGAGGGAGTAAGTATTATGTGATTACTTTCTACATGTTTGTTGCTGAAAGCGATGTAAAGGTGAGGTGACGAGTACCTATACATTGTAGTCGAGTCATAACATGCGAGTGAAAGACCATTCTTGTTATTCTTGTAATCTTAAAGTCTATTATCCTTACTTATTTTTGCTATTGAACTGTTGGGAGAACTGTATCTAGTTCTACCGAGATGGATAACATTGTGAACATTGATTCAAGGTTGAGACATTAAATTGTGAAAATTTCTCTTTATTTGTTGTTGATGATTCTATGATTGGTGAGGAAGAGTGTAAAGAACGAAGGGTGATGCCGTGCATAATTTATTTTATATGGTGAGGAAGAGTGTAAAGCACGACGGGTGATGCCGTGCATGATTTATTTATATTGTGACGTTGAGTGTAAAAGCACGGTGATGCCATGCATTCTTATTTTTAATCTGGTGAGGATGAGAGTAAAAGCACGAAGGGTGATGTCGTGCATTCCTATTTATTATTTGGTGAGGCTGAGAGTAAAAGCACGAAGGGTGATGCCGTGCAAATTTTCTTCCTATTCTAGTTGCTTAATTTGGTTGTTTGTTAATCATTGTTTATTTCTGCTTTCTTGTTTTTCTCACTCCTTATGTTTAAATTTCCCACTGTATGTCCCCTTCCCATTAATTGTCGTTTTAATTCTTTATTTGTTGTTATTTCTAATAGCATGATTATACATGTCCAGGTTTTATATGGTGTCCTGTCCTAGCCTCGTCACTACTTCACTGAGGTTAGGCTCGGTAATTACCAGTACATAGTGTCCGTTGTACTGATACTGCACTCTGTACTTTCTGTACATATCTAGGTTTAGGTTCGAGGTGAGTTCGAGTTGTAGCAAACTATTCGCACGGAGACACGAGGGAGATTTTCCGACGTCCCCAGATTATTGGAGTCTCTTCCTTATTATTCAGATGTTGTTTTATTAGTTCATAATAGATATATATTTTCATTCAGCCAAATACTTGTAGTAAATTCTTAGTAGTTCATGAATTGTGATTCTAAACCTTGGGCAGCTAGAGATTAGTATTATTTTCTTAGGATCGTATATTATTTCATTTGTTATTTTTTGTACCATATATTGGATGGTAGTAAAAACATCGTATTTAAACTTTAATTGTTTTAATGTTGCAACCCTCTAATGTTGGCTTGCCTAGCAATTATAGCGTTAAGTGCCATCACGGTCCCGACAGTGGGAAATCAGGTCGTGACAAGTTGGTATCAGAGCACTAGGTTGCCTAGGTCTCACAATTAACGGACAAGCTTAATAGAGTCTGAGGGATCGGTACAGAGATGTCTGTACCTATCCCCTAGAGGCTATAAGGTTAGGAACAAGTTAAATTTTTTTAAACTCTGTCGTGAGATTCTTGGTATCCCAATACTGATTGATCTCTTATATTCTTATTCTCTCGCAGATGGCGAGAACACGTACCTCATCTCCCGCTGACCAATAACCGGACCCTCCAGCAGTAGCAGCTTCTACAAGGGGCATAGGTCGAAACCATGCCAGAGGCCGAGACAGGGGCATGACTCAGCCCAGTGCTCAAGCAACAGCTCCAGTTGCGGAGCCTCAAACTGTGTTCGGTGGAGAGGATCCAGTTCAGACCATTCCGGTGGGACCAACTTAGTTCCCAGAGGGGTTTATTGCTACCCTGGTGCTTCAAGATGCCTTGGTCCGACTAGTGGGCCTTATGGAGAGTGTAGCATACACTGGTGCACTCCCCGGGGTAGCAGCCATATCTCAGGTTAGAGAAGGAGTCCAGACTGCTGCTACCCACACTCTGGAGAAGATTACTTCTCAGCTTCAGACCCCGGCAGCCCATCCAGTTGGGGTAGTTCAGCCAGTTGCTGCAGCATGCTCATTGATGGGACAGTTATGTCCTCCGATGCTTTATAGAGATTTGATAGGTTTATCAAGCTTTTCCATGTTCATTTCAGTGGTGCCACTTCAGTGGACCCCCGGGAACACCTTTATAACTATCGAGGTTCTTCGAAATATAGGTATCTTGGAGACTAATGGGGTCAACTTTGCTGCTTTCTAGATGGCTGGTTCTGCCAAAAAACAATGGAGGGATTATCTATTGACTAGACCAGCTGGGTCCCTTGCTCTTACTTGGGATCAATTTTACACCTCTTCTCGTAGACGTTTCTTCCTACTACTACTAGAGAGGAGGGCCGCCGTCAGTTTGAGCGTCTCCAGCAGGGCATCATGACTATTACGTTGTATGAGACCCATTTCGTGGATTTGGTCCGTCATGCTACTCTTTTGCTACCCACAGAGAGGGATAGGGTTAGGAGATTTATTTAGGGTCTTACTCAGCATATCAGATTGCACATGGCTGAGGAGACAGAGAGCGAGATATCTTTGCAGGATGCGGCCAATGTGGCCCAACGAGTTGAGGTGGTTCTCTATTTGGAGTTCAGGGGCAGACAAGAGACCTCGCCATTCCGGTGGATTCAGCGGTGCCTCATCTGGAGGCAGGGGTACTTTTGGTAAAGGTCATTCTTCCAGGACATTTTATTCAACACTTCAGGCATCCCATGGTGCCCCAGGTGGTCACAGTCCTTACATACCTTATTCTGACCGGCCAGCTCCTATCAGTGCACCTCCTCTCTAGAGTTTTCAGGGTGGTTATACAGGTCGACATGGTCAATTTTTCATCCAGCAGTCTCAGCAGCCAAAGTTTTGTTATACTTGTGTTGACCCGAGGCACATTGCTAGATATTTCCCTCGCGCGTCAGGTAGTTCTCAGTATCAGGGTTCTCGTGCTATAGTTTCGGCACCAGCTGCTGCACCACCTGCCCAACTAGCCAGGGGTAGAGGACAGGTAGCCAGAGGTAGGGGCCAGATTGTTAGAGGTGGAGGTCAGCCCACTAGAAGTGGAGGTCCGCCTGTCAGAGGTCGACCTATAGACATGGTTCAGGGTGGTGGGGCCCCAGCCCCGATTTTATGCCTTTCTAGCCAGACCTGAGGCGGAGTCCTCCAATGCTGTTATCACAGGTACAATTTCAGTTTTCAATAGAGATGCTTCGGTTCTGTTTGATCTGGGGTCTACTTACTCTTATGTGTCATATTACTTTGCTTCATATTTGGTTATGCCCCGTGAATCCTTGAGTGTTCCTGTATTTGTGTCCATGCCCGTGGGGGATGCTACTGTTGTAGATCGTGTTTATCGCTCGTGTGTGTTCATTATTCGGAGTCTTGAGACCAGTGTAAACCTTTTTCTTCTTGATATGGTTGATGTAAATGTCATATTGGGAAGGGACTGGCTGTCACCTTACTATGCTATCTTGGACTGTCACTCCAAGTCATTGACATTAGCCTTGTCGGGGTTACCTGGATTAGAGTAGAGAGGGACTCCCTGTCATTCGTCCAACAGGGTTATTTCTTATATGAAGGCTCGACGTATGGTCGAGAAGAGGTGTTTAGCCTAGTGCTGCGGTTTCTCCTGTAGACTTAGTGCCTGTTGTTCACGAGTTTCTTGAGGTGTTTCCTGCAGACCTGTCGGGGATGCAACCCGACAGGGATATTGATTTTTGCATTGATGTGGCTCCAGGCACTCAACCCATTTCTATTCCTCCATACCGGATGGCCCCACCAGAGTTGAAAGAATAAAATGAACAACTGTAAGATTTTTCTTGATAAGGGCTTCATTAGACGTAGTGTATCGCCCTGGGGTGCACCGATTTTGTTCATGAAGAAGAAGGATGGATCGCTGAGGATGTGAATAGGTTACCGGCAATTGAACAAAGTCACTATGAAGAACAAGTATCTGTTGCCGAGGATTGATGATTTGTTTGATCAGCTTTAGGGTGCCAAAGTGTTTTCAAAGATCGATTTGAGATCGAGCTACCATAAGTTGAAGATTAGGGAATCAAAAGAGGTATGGTCACTATGAATTTCTGGTGATGTCTTTTGGCTTGACCAATGCCCCCGCAGCAATTATGGACTTGATGAATCGGGTGTTCAAGCCTTATATAGATTCCTTGTAATTGTGTTTATTGATGACATTCTAATATACTTCCGCAGTTGGGAGGAGGATGAGCAGCACCTCCGGACTGCGCTTAAGACTTTGAGGGACAATCAGTTGTATGCTAAATTGACAAAGTGCTAGTTTAGGTTGGATTCAACTGCTTTCATGGGTCACATTGTATCAGTAGAGGGTATTCAAGTAGATCCTAAGATGATTGAGGCAGTAAAGAACTGTTCTAGACCCACTTCAGCCACGAAGATCAGGAGCTTCTTGGGTTTGGCAGTTTATTACCATCAGTTTGTGGAGGGTTTTTCATGTATAGCAGCCCCGATGAGTAATTTGACTCATAAGGGTGACCCATTCAAATGGTCGGACGAGTGTGACACGAGTTTTCAGAAGCTCAAGACAGCCTTGACTTCAACACCAATGTTGGTATTTCCCTCAGGCTCAGGATCTTTAATGGTATATTGTGATGCCTCCCGCGTAGGGCTCAGAGCGGTATTGATGCAGGAAAGCAGGGTGATTGTATATGCGTCTCGGCAGTTGAAGATTCATGAGAAGAATTACCATGTCCATGACTTAGAGTCGGAAGCCATTGATCACGCATTGAACATTTGGAGGCACTATCTTTATGGCGTGTCGTGTGAGGTTTTCATGGATCATCAAAGCCTGCATTATTTGTTCAAAAAAAGAATCTCAATTTGAGGCATATCATATGGTTAGAACTATTGAAAGACTATGATGTCACTATATTGTATCATCCGGGAAAGTCCAATGTGGTGGCCGATGCATTGAGTAGGACGGCAGTGAGTATGGGCAGCCTGGCATTCATTCCAGTCGTTGAGCGACCGCTAGCTTCAGATATTCAGACTTTGGCCAAACAACTTATGAGGTTTGATATTTTAGAACCCAGCTGTATTATAGCTTGTACAGTCGCTCGGTCGTCCTTATTTGAGAGTATCAGAGATCGACAGTATGATGACCCTCACTTGATGGTCCTTAGGGACACAGTTCGGCATGGTTGTGCCAAGCAAGTTACAGTTGGAGATGATGATGTTTTGAGGATGCATGGTCGAGTGTGTGTGCCTATGTTGATAGGCTTCGTGAGTTGATCCTTGAGGAGGCTCACAGTTCTAAGTATTCTATTCACCCGGGTGCTGCCAAGACTTACCAGGACCTGCGGCAACATTATTGGTAGTGAAGGATGAAGAAGGATATTATTGCTTACGTGTCTCGGTGCTTGAATTGTCAGTAGGTGAAGTATGAGCATCAGAGACCCGGTGGTTTACTTCAGCAAATGGAGATTCCTGAGTGAAAGTGGGAGCGTATCATTATGGACTTTGTTGTTGGACTCTCACAGACTCAGAGGAAGCTCGATGCCGTGTGGTTTATTGTGGATAGGCTGACTAAGTCAGTGCACTTCAGAGCGATTGGCAGAGATTTATATTCGGGATATCGTTCGCCTTCACAGTGTGCCCGTGTCTACCATTTATGACCGAGGTACGCAGTTTACTTGAACTTTTCGAGGGCCGTACAACGTGAGTTGGGTACGCGGGTTGATTTGAGCACAACATTCCATCCTCAGACGGATGGGCAGTCCGAGCGTACTATTCAGATCTTGGAGGATAGGCTTGACACTTGTGTTGTAGATTTTGAAGGATCGTGGGATCAGTTCTTGCCGTTAGCTTAGTTTTCCTACAACAACAGTTACCAGTCAAGTATTCAGATGGCTCCCTACGAGGCACTATATGGTAGACGCTGCAGATCACCAATTGGATGGTTTGAGCCGGGAGAGGCTCGGTTGTTGGGTACAGACTTAGTTCAGGAGGCCTTGGACAAGATCAAGATTATACAGGATCGACTTCTTACAGCTCAGTCCAGGCAAAAGAGTTATGCCGATCGTAAATTTCATGAGGTAGCATTCATGATCGGAGAGAGGATATTACTTCGGCTATCGCCCATGAAGGGTGTTATGAGATTTGGGAAGAAGGGCAAGTTGATCCCTAGGTATATCGGGCCATTTGAGATTCTCGAGAGAGAGGGGGAGGTAGCTTATAGAGTTGCATTGCCTCTAGGGTTATCCTCAGTTCATCCCGTATTCCATGTGTCCATGCTCCAGAAGTATCATAATGACCCGTCCCACGTGTTGGATTTCAGCTATGTCCAGCTGGACAAGGATTTGACTTGTGAGGAGGAGCCGGTAGACATTCTAGAACGGCTAGTTTGACAGTTCAGGTCGAAGAGTTACCCTTCAGTTCGAGTGCAGTGGAGAGCTCAGCCCATTGAGGCAGCTAGTTGGGAGTCCGAGTTGGACATGCGGGGTAGATATCCCCATTTGTTTGTCAATTCAGGTACTTTTCTATGTCAGTTCGAGGACGGACATCTATTTTAGAGGTGGAGATTGTGATGAACCAAAGGGTCATCTTATGAATTAAGACTCTATTCCGAGCTCGTTAGCCTTAAAAGCCTTATTTTCAGCCAACTAAATTTGCGTGCACAGTCCAGACATGAATCCGGAATGCCTTTATGTGAATATTTATGAAATAATAATTTTTGGGATTTAAAAATTATTTTAGTTGATTTTGGTCAACGTTTTAAGAAGACAAACCCAGACCCATGTTCCGACGGTCACGGTAGGTCCTTAATAAAATATAGGATCAGGGCGTATGCCCGGAATCGAATTGCGAGGTCCCTAGCACGAGAAGTGAAGTTTTGACGAAAATTGCTAGCCTGAAGTTTAAATGGATTTATAGAAATTGATTAATGTTTGAACTCATTGGTATCCGGCCCGTATTTTAGTTCTGTAGGTACATGTCTATTATAATGTTTAAGTCATGTCTGTGAAATTTGGTACAAATTATTGTTGATTTGACATGATTTTGACGTCCTGTTGAGAAAATATAAACTGTAAAGCGTTCTTGAGAATTTCATTGATTTTGATGTTAAATCCGTAGTTTTAGGTGTTATTTTAGCGATTTGATCACACGAACAAGTCCGTAGGTTTTTTTAGACTTGCGTGCATGTTTGGTTTGGAGCCCCGATGGCTCGGGTGAGTTTCGGGTAGGCTTCGGTGTGTTTTAAACATATAAATTCTACTGTCTTTGTTGTTGCAAGTGCACAGGTGATTTGTGCTGCACGATCGCGAAGCCTCTCTCGTGATCGCGAAGTGCAAACCAGGCTGAGGGAAAAAAATCGTTCTTCACAAACGCGAAGTACTGGTTATGAACGGAAAGCATTGGGGATGTACCCTTTGAGAACGTGATCAGCCTTCCGCGAACGCGATAGGTGAAGGGACCTGGGTGAGGGGAGTTAGGTTCTTCTACGCGAATGCTACCACTTGATTGCGAACACGATAGTCAAGGGTGACAAACCACCATGAATGCAAGCACCTCTTCGCGAACACGTAGGCCTTCAGGTCGCAAAGCATCGAGAACGCGCAGAAGACCTGTCCAGCGAATTAAAACATAACCTAAAACGGGAACTGCCCATTGTTTTATATTTTCAAAACCAAGAAAGCTTAGAGGTGATTTTCAAGAGACAATTTCTTCCCCAAAGTGTTAGTAAATGATTCTAAACTACTCTCCCAATTACCCATTGTTTTTCATCAATTTTCAACCAAAAATCTAAGGTTTTTATGGTACAAATTAGGGGTTTGGTTAGAATTAGAGAATTTTATATAATTGCAATTTAGACCTTGAATTGGGGTCGGATTTCGAAACTAATTAAATATATGGGCTCGGGGGTGAATGTGTAAACGGATTTTGGTCCGAACCTCGAATTTGGACCAAGCAGGCCCGGGGTCGATTTTTAACCATTTTTTGGAAAATTTGGGAAATCAGTAATTATTCATTAAAGTCAATTCCTCTAGAGACAATTAATGATATTAAACTAATTATTATTAGCTACAAGTGGGTTGGAGGTGAATTCTAAAGGGAAAGTTGTACTTGAGCAGTGAGTGGCCTGCGAAATTGAGGTAAGTGTTGTGCGTAACCTTAGCTTGAGGGAACGGGTATTGTGTGATTACTTGCTATGTATTTATTGCTGGAAGCGATGTATAGGTGAGGCGACGAGTACCTATATGTTGTAGTCGAGTCATAACATCCGAGTGAAAGTCCATTTTTGTTATTCTTGTAATCTTAAAGTCTATTATCCATGCTTATTGTTGCTATTGAACTTTTAGGAGAACTGTATCTGGTTCCACCAAGATGGATAACATTGTGAGCATTGATTCGAAGTTGAGACCTTAAATTGCGAAAATTTCTCTTTATCTGTTGTTAATGATTATGTGATTGGTGAGGAAGAGTGTAAAGCACGAAGGGTGATGTCGTGCATAACATATTTTATATGGTGAGGAAGAGTGTAAAGCACGAAGGGTGATGTTGTGCATGATTTATTTATAGTGTGAGGTTGAGTGTAAAAGCACGAAGGGTGATGCCGTGCATTATTATTTATAATCTGGTGAGGATGAGAGTAAAAAACACGAAGGGTGATGCCGTGCATTCCTATTTGTTATTTGGTGAGACGGAGAGTAAAAGCACAAAGGGTGATGTCGTGTAGATTTCCTTCCGATTTTAGTTGTTTAATTTGGTTGTTTGTCAATCACTGTTTATTTCTGTCTTCTCATTTTTCTCACTCATTATGTTGAAATTTCCCACTGTATGCCCCCTTCCCATTAATTGTTGTTTTAATTATTTATTTGCTGTTATTTCAAATAGCATGATTATATATGTCCAGGTTTTATGTGGTGTTGTCCTAGCCTCGTCACTACTTCGCCTAGGTTAGGATCTGTACATACCAATACATGTGGTCGGTTGTACTGATACTACACTCTACACTTTCTGTGCATATCCAGTTTAGGTCCGAGCTGAGTTCGAGTTGTAGCAGACTATTCGCACGGAGACACGAGGTAAATCTGCCGACGTCCGCATATTCCTGGAATCTCTTCCTTTTTATTAAGTTGTTGTTTAATTTAGTTCAGAATAGATATATATTTTATTTTAGCCAAATACTTGTAGTAAGTTCTTAGTAGTTCGTGAATTGTGACTCCAAACCCTGGGTAGCTAGAGACTAGTATTATTTTTGCAGGATCGTATACTATTTTATTTTTTATTTTTTTTTTACCATAAATTGGATAGTAGTAAAAACATCATATATATACTTTAATTGTTTTAATGTCATAACCCTCTAATGTTGGCTTGCCTAACAAGTATAGCGTTAGGCACCGTTATGGTCCCGATGGTGGGAAATCAGATCGTGACAACATCTCCAGGGAAAGTTTTTTGAAGGAGATGCTCATTCCAGACACCAGTATCCATCAATTATGCAATATTTTTATCACATTAAATTTATCTGGCACAAAATGATACAATTCTCCAAGCCTTGTCCAATTATTATACAAAACATTTGAGGTACCATACTTAGGTTCCTACAATATTCCATTCGGCCTCAATCAAAGGAAATCATATTACACATCAAGGCGCTATTTCCAGAAAATATCCGGTATCCTTAATTAAGCTCAATCAAAGGCTTGAATGTCTCCTCAACGTAAGCCTGTGACAAGGAAAGTCACGATCGAATCCGGCCCTTCCCAAGAGCAGGATTTGAAGAGGCACCCCTTGGGTCAAATCCCTTTGAAGATCTCGTACCTCTATTTATGGTCAAGCATCAATGACTCTCTACTCTTCTATAAGAAGTCTGCTAAGATCAAATGGAAGACTTGCGCAACTATGTACATTATTTTCTAAGTCTCTCTACTTCTTAGCCTAAACAGTCTAGTCCTTAGTGTATCAGTGTCTCAAAAGATAGGAAGGTTTAGAACACAAAAAAGAGTTCTGCCACTACTCAAGATTCATTGTTGCTATACTTCGTTGGTGGTGAACAAATCAAAATCATCTGTATTATAATACTTTCAAGATCTAAAGTGTCACGACCAAAATTTCCCTCCGTTGGGTATCGTGATGGAACCTAGTCTTAGGGACTAGGTAAGCCTAACATTGCCACTGAACAACAATAATAAAGGAATTATAACAGTCTCGATATAGACATCTTGCAAGAGTTTACAATTTCCCAAAACCCAGTAAAACAAGTCATAAGCTCTACGAAATCCTTTTATCAAATCTACATACAACTATCTAGGAATAAGTAAGTACAGTTGAATAAAATAAAACAGGAAGGTGACTCCGAAGCCTGCGAACGCAGCAGCAGGTTACCTTTGAGTCTCCTCAGCAATGATATGCGCAACTACTAACAACAATAACCTGGATCTGCACATAAAAATATGCAGAAGTGTAGTATGAGCACACCACAGCGGTGCCCAGTATATATCAAGACTAACCTCGGTGAAGTAGTGATGAGGACTAGTCAAGACACCACTGGTCTCATAAGTAAAAAGACATAAATGCACCAATGACCGAAACATAATACCTATCTAAAGATTTTTCGATATAAATAATGGTACGATCGAATAATTCGGAAAAAAATTCAATAATTACAATCAACGAACAACATAATAGAAATACGCAAAGAGAATGGAAATAATGCAAGCCACATGTCGGGAATCACAACCCAATAAAACACTAAAAACTCAGCACTGCATCAATTTATTCACGTCAGGACTTAGCCAATAAATTCAATGAAGACGGTCAAATCTTTGAGTGAAAACCTATAAGTTAAGTTTATTTTCAAGGCTTTAAAGATATAATCATTTCGGAATAGAGAAATTTCTTCTTTGAAACCTACTTTCTATGAATATATATTTATATATTTTTATAAAGATAAATCTTTAAAACGTAGTCTCTTCAAAATACGTGGTGTTCAAATATACTTTCCCAAATACTGCTCTTTCAAATAT
>ML388351.1:82729-110622 GCA_005239525.1 Nicotiana knightiana | reverse complement strand
TACCACCTACTTATCCTATAACATTCAATTTCTATGAACACGTAAAGCATTAAACATTTATAGCTATTCAGCAGTTGAAGTTCGACGGGTTTCTTTTGGTCGACTCCGACTACGTGGTGATTCACCAGTTGAAGGAACCGCATTAATTACCCTTGAACGAATCCCGCTGCAAGGCAATTGTCCAATCAAAGGCATTGAATTCAATTCCTCTTCTGTAGGAATTATATCCAATACCTTAAATTTCCGATATTCTTGTTTAATACAAAAAAAGTACATTATGAAAAATAAAATAAAAGTAATACATCAACATATTAACAAAACTACAAACAATAAAAAAACATTCACTTACAGAATGATTACTGAAATATTTCTCAAGTTCTTTATATTTGGGCTCCCCCACACATATATAGCGTAACATCCTGGGGAGCTGAGGAGAATCAAGGTACTCATCTTCTTTAATATACCTAATCCGAAGATCGGGGAAACGCTCATAAAACCAAACACACAATGGATATGGAAATCCACCAATAGTATACTCTGTTGAATGTTCGCTGGATTGGTTATCCAATGCATGTTTCATTGAAGTAATGAGCTTCTCATAAGAGACATTACCCCAGGGATAAGTAGCACAAGCATTATCGTCTTCAACAATCGCTGCATAATCCTCTAGTACCGTTGATTCATTCTTTTTTCCAAATATAACAGACTCCACAAGAAGAATTTCCATCAGTTTAACTGCGTCTTCATCGCTCTCGCATACATGGGTGAAATTTGCATCGTCCTTCTGAATTTCATTACGAGACATAAAATCTCGAATGTCCTTCAAGGTAACACCCTTGGACTTACCAAAATATCTTTTCAAGATTGTGCTCTCGCGTTTGGATGGTTTTTCAACATTATGTGCGGTGATCCTCAAACCGCACATAATGTGAAAGTCTTCAAGGGTGAACGATACATTATGACCAAAAATCTTGAAACTGATGGAGTCTCGATCATTGGTGAATATACGAGAAAGGCACAAGCAATGAACCAACTTCATGCTGCACTTCAAGTTCTCCATAGCCAAAATGTATCGAAAAGTACCATTAGTTAACTTTTCTTCTTGTGCAGGAGTCAGGAAAGATTTGATCAAACTCTTCAAATCGTGGTTACCCTTCCAGTAAGCACGGCAGTTAAACCAATCTCGAAACTCAAAATACCTTTCCCCTGCTCTTGTAGGAGGAACAATACGGACTGAAGGAGCTTTTGATTGTGTACGGTTTTTAGGTGCTTTAGCTGCTGCAGGATTTGAAGAAGCCATCTGTTGAAAGAAAGTAAAAGATATCAGTTAAAAACATCATATCAAAGAAGACAAAATCAGCAAATATAAAACAAAAAGCTTCAGCTCCCAATATGTTAAAGGGTCACCAAAAACAAAACACAAAACTTCAGCTCTCTATATGCTGAAGTTTCAGCAAAACAAAGCACAAACTTCAGCTCCAAAACTGAAACAANAAAAAGATAAAAATAACTGTAATGTACCTGTGATTATATGTAATATTGTTGGAGAACAAACAGTTGAAGCGATGAATATCAAAGCACAATGACGATCGTAAGCGAAGAACGGGAGAGAGAGAGAATGAGAGTATTTGTGAGTATACAGTATAGGAATGGAAGTAGAGGAAGCTTCACTACTTGTAAAAGGGTAATATTGTCTTTTCGAAAGGCTTTTAACAAAAAAACGGGTACCGGTGCAAACATAAAAACAAAGCGGGTACAAGTTAAAGAGGGGCGTCTAAATAGGGCGCCCCGTGCAATTTTTACCAATCTTTAGCGGTAACCCAATTCGGAAAAGGCCCAAAGGAAATTGGTGCGGTCAAAATGGCATGGCATATTTTTATGGGTGGTTAAACAAAATATAGCCAGTGTTTGCAAAGCTATTAAAAATCAATTACTATTTAAGACGGAGATAAAATCAGGACAAAAGTATCCTAATTAAAACACGAAAAGTCAAGCATAATATGTTAGATTATGAAACTCATGCGTATAATCTTTCCAATATGTTGGAACTCCAACACATTATAAATTCATCACATTATGCTGAAATCTCAAATGTAAAAAATTCAAACTCCAATTTTTTTCAAACTCTTAAAAGTATTTTTGTTCAGATTTTATTTCACATGAAAAAGTGACAAATCTCGATTACAGCTAATTTTTAGTTACTCTGATTTTTCCCCCTGCCTAAAGGAACTATAGAAGTTTTCAGTTTTTCAACTTATGTCAAGTTTCTTTTATGGAGTAACGAACGAAATACTATCACCTAGTAACATATACATTATCGTCGGAATTATATTATGCTATAATGTTATAATAATAATACTTCAATTTATTAATAATCTAGATGTTAGATATTTATACATGAATTTTCTCACTGTAAACAAATCTATAGTATTGCTCTTTTATTGGTTACACATCTTGAACCATTGGAACACCTCAAATCCATAGTGTTTGTTTCATAATGTCTTGTTGTAATGTAGATTATACCAAACAAAAATGCAAAGAGAGAATAAAAAGAATAAGAAATAAATAAGAAGAAACTTCATTTAACTTTTAACATTTTCTTTCTTCTACATAAGTTGTGGACAGTTTGACAAAATAAGAAATTTTGTTACAATTGCCTCAACTGATTGATAATTTCATATTTTCCATCTTTTGATACTTTCCCTTTCCCCATTTGAGAAAAAGGAACAAATTATCCAAAAAGGTAAATAAATAGGACAATGAGGATTTCTTTAAATCCTCACAGTCAAGGAATGTTTCAAATCTCCTATATGAAGCACATGTAATCCTAAAGCAACTTTCTTGTTTCCAACCTCATCAACTACACTCAAATGTTTGCAAGCATCTAACTTGAACTTAACAATCCCTTCATTTTGTGGTGTCAAATGAATCTTTTGAAACTCCAACAAGTGTTTCTGAGGTGCATTGTGAACTGAGGGTGGTGAAGTGAACAAGAAAACTGTATGACTTCCACTCATTTTCCCAACATTTTTAACTCTCAAGTGAATGTCAAATCCTAAGTTGCTGCAGCTCTGCTCATTAACAGCATCAATGGACTTGCACCTCGTCGATCGACAAGCATGTCCTTCCTCAAGAGGAATGGAGACATATTTTGGTGCTTGTACTAGGTGGTGTTTGTAGTCAGAGTAACTTAATCCATCTCCAAAGTTAAAAACAGTTGGACCTTTGTAGAACCTATAACTTCTTCCAGGAAATCCTGTTTTAGGATCTGCCCTCATGTTCATGTTAGTCATATCAACTTTGTCTGCATATGATTGTGGATACCATGTCATTGGAAGCCTTCCACCTGCAAGATTCCAAACAAAATTTATAAGGCATTTAGTCATTGGGGTGTGTGTTAAAAATTAAGATCTTGACTTAACCTCACGTATCACGATAAGAAAATGGACAGCCTGGTACACAAGCTATCACGTTCACATAGGGTCCGGGGAAGGCCGCACCCAAGGGTGTGTTGTAAGCAGTCTACCCGAATACAAGCGTTAGTGACTGATTTCAGAGTTTGAACTCATGAGAATAGGTCACACCAAGACAACTTTTATTGTTGCTGCAAGGCTCCCCTTTAACCTCACAGCTCAGGATTTATCCATGAAATTAGGTACTAAAGGCCCATGGTAAGAGTTTTTCCTGATGGACTATTAACAGTGGGATAAGACCATGCTATTATACAGGATATATTACCCTCTCTATATAGCGCAGTGAAGGACGCTCGCCTTACCCTCCCGTTTGACTTGTGGGATCATCGACTTGCCTTTAAAACACCATAAGGTGGGGAGAGAGTTGCCCTATGAAGGCCATTAATGCAGTGTTGATGAACTAAACCTCTTAAAAAAGAAAATTTAGATCTTGATTTGGTGAAGTTTACTTGAATATGGAGAGAGGAAACTTACTTGGATTATAATATCCAAAGATAATATCAGCTAGGGCACCACCGCCATCTTCACCAGGGAAACCAATCCAAACAATGCTTGTAACTTTAGGATTATCAACAGCAAATTGAACATCCATACCACCTCCAGACATGATAACTAGGATTACAGGTCCTTTTGAAACACTAGCAACCTCAGTTATAAGAAGTGATTGTTGTCCAGGGAGTGTTATATTTACCCTGTCCTTGCTCTCTCTTTCGATAGATTGATCTGATCCCATTACCAATACTACTGCATCAGCTGCAGCTGCTATTTTCTTGGCATCATCAACTAGTGCTGGGACACAAGACACACTGGCATTGAAACAGCCCGGGTGATAAACTGTAGCAACTGATGCATTCAATCCTTGCAATGGAGTTGTTAACTTGCATGGAGTGCCTGCAAGTTCTCAAGAAATTTGAGTAAAAAAAAACTAGTACTTTTTTAAGTTATATACACCGACTGTGTAACAAATTTTTAATTTTTTTCATATATGGGATTGTTTTGAGGAAAGTATCCAAGTTTACCTTCATAACTGCCAATCATGGTATAGCCAATATTGGCATTAGGGCCAATGACTGCTAAAGACTTGATGGATTTGGCGGACAGAGGTAATGATCCTGCACTGTTTTTAAGCAAGACAATTCCTTGTCTTGCAGCTTCACGAGCTAGCTCTTGGTGTTCTGGGCTGCACACATCTTTGGGACCAAGGTTTCCATAAGCGTGGTTTTTTGGATTACCATCAAAGAATCCAAGTCGCATTAGCGTAGCAAAGTTGTTTGAGACTGCTCTATCGATAACTGATTCATTTACTAGTCCTTGGTTTACAGCACCTTGAGTGTATTTACCAAGCCAAGATCCACAATTCAGGTCCAGCCCTGTCACAATTAGCAAGTTCTTGGTTTAGTATGGTCAAAAGAAGTATGTCACATTATATATGTTTGCTTAGGGCTAATGTTATCGTTGATTTAGTCCAACTAAAAGGGGCTGAAAATGGTTAACCTGAATTTAGAGACAAAGCTGCAGTCTCCTCTGGTGTCTTGGTGTAGTGTTGAGCCCAGTATATCTCATTTAATGAATCACAATCAGTGACAATGTATCTGTATGTACCATACTTGTATTAGTTCATGAATTTTTCCAAATATTATGTTTCGAAAGACTATAATACTCCACTAAATATGAAACATTAAGTATACCCATTTAATTTCCATTGTCCTCTGATAACACCAGCCAAAAGGTCATGATCACCACAGGTAGGCTTGCCATTGACTTGATTGTATGAACACATCACACTGGCTACATTTCCATCAACAACACAACTCTTGAATGGAGGGTTAAATGTATCATCCAAATCTTGCTGTGTAACCTACTCACCACAACAAAAATAACACAATGCTTTTGAGTATCATACTAAAGAATTGACTAAATATTTTTGCAGGTTTTCAAGAAAAGGGCAATAACTGAGTAGTACCTTGGCGTTGAAATTGTAACGTTGGATTCCTTTCCAATCATCAACATCATAAGCTGTATAATGCTTACAGCAAGAAGCAACCTTGAGCATGTCTTTTTTACCATCATCGCGCTGCTGCAAACCTTTAACATATGCTACACCATACTTGCTGGCGAGTGTTGGATCTTCTCCTGGTGTTTCTTGGCCTCTTCCCCATCTGGGGTCGCGGTAAATGTTCACATTTGGTGACCAATATGTCAAGCCTGCTAAACCAACATTGTACATTGCTCTAGCCTCAGTGGATACCGCCTGTAAACATTACTATCTTTTGAGTTCAAGTTGTATGCACTCATAAGCATAAATTAGTAATCAGCAAAAATGGTAACTAACATGCTATAACAGACTACTAGTGTAGAATAAATCTTAACACTGTAATTGTATATAACTAAAATCTATGTTTTTTAATCTTTAACTTCCAACTGCTTTTTTGAACATTGATCACATCAAGATCTAACCAAGACCAGTCATTTTCCTTTCAAAAAGGACATTATAATATATCCCTATCATAACCATGTGGTTGGATGGGCAATTTAGCATGATTGACAGGTTAATGAATGATTGGTTGGTGCATGGATAAATCAATTATGGAGTCATTCAAAAAATATGTAAACACCTCAACCAAACTTCTGAACTCAACGCAATCTTTTTCGTGACTAAATAAAATATTTTGCAAGCTGGAATTCTTTCTAAAACACATGCCCAAATGGATAAACTTTTCCAACAAAAGATATTTGCATATATCCTAGTTTATCATGTCCACTCAATTATTAAAGAAACTGCTTTTTTGCTGATTTAAGAATCCATTATGCGATAAATGACTTCATCCTACTTCCCAAAATTAAATCTCTTAAAGGATCTGTTCATTGGCCGTTTTTTTATTTCACACGGCAAATCTCTTTAGCAATCAATTTAGCATCAACAAGACGACATATGAACATGTATTAGTCATAAAATTGGACACAATTTAGTCCCGTCTTCAAAAAATACAATTAAAGATTTAAATTAAAAAAAAACAGAGTGGTCTTAAGATAATGCCATGATGGCGACGTACGTCTACAAATTGGCTTTCACCTTTTAAATTTTTATCATCTTGTAAGAAGACAATGGTCAATTTGTTTCCAAATAAACCTGAATGCTTTAAACAAGAGCTAGCATTTATACACATAGGAATAAAAAATGATTTTATACTATAAGATCAGCTTAAGAATAATTAAAGGTGACCACGCATCATGAGTGGAACTAGTATGCTTAAAAGATGAAGCATAAGATACCAATCTAATATTAACAAGAAGTGATAATTAACAAAGATGAAAGAAGAAGGAAATTACAGAAATTAATTACCTTTCCAATGGTTTCAAATAAAGTCTCGTTAAAAGAAGCAGAAGTGAGAATGGGTTGAGGGAAGCTAGTGGCACCAGGAACTACACCATTAAATTTAACTCCAGGACCAGTGTATGAAATCCCATGTAAAGCCTCAGACCACCATTCATATTTTGGAATTCCAAGTCTACTTACACTTCCAGCAGTATTCACCAACATAGTAATTTTTTCCTCCATTGTTAATCTTTTTACTAGATCATTTACCCTGCTTGACACATCCAATGACACATCACAAAATGCAAAGTTTTTTACCCCTGGATTGTTTGTAACATCACAAGCAAAAACAGGAGATGTAGTTTGAGCCAAAACTGGCTTGAATTCTAAGGCAAAATGGCTTAATATGAAGAAGAAACTGAGCAAAACAGAGTGTTGTTTCTTCATATTATTATTATACGTCAAGGCCATTGCCTTGTTAAAGAAAAAAAAAAAAGAAAATCAAGAACAAAGAAGAAAAGATGTGAAATAAGAGGCAAATCTTGGTTTCTTTATAGGAGGAGGAGAAGAGTTGTGTAGACATAATAGCAAACGCATGTTGTTTTGTAGCAACCCGTGATGGATAAATGAAAAAATTAAAATTAAAATTTATTTATGGGGTCCAGTTATCGTGACTTGTTTATACCTTAGAAATATATAAACAAAATCTGCTCTCTCTCTCTCTTTCTCTACAGTCCAATTATTTTCTGTAAAATTGGTAAGATAGGGGTCGGTGAAAAGATTTTTTTTTTCTGAATTTCTATAGAGACTTTTTGTTTGCAAGTTCCTTGGAGAGTGTGAAGACAGTGATTTCGTTGGGTTTCAAGGTTTACTTTGGGTATAACATGAAATCAATAAAAGAAAATGATTAATTAGATAGTTGATGCATATGCATTATGCATTTTAATTATGTATACATTAAAAAAAAGATTAATTCTGAACCTTAACATATAAGTTGCAAGAGACGATTATCCATTCTTTTACCCCCGGCTAATATGTAAAAATTAAGCTCATGTATTATATTCCATTAATATGTTTTGGTTTTTTAGTGAAAGTTGAGGGGCCAGGTGAATCCAGGATTTGAAAGTGGTATGGTCACCAATATTGAATAAAAATTTAACAAATACTTGAGTGGGAATCGAACGCACACAGCACACTAAAAATCAAATTGTGCCCCCCAAATCAACCGATAAAACTGTCTAAGTTTTTAGACTTATGATATCAATCAAAATATATATGTGTTATTTAAGATATATAAACATATATACGTATATTTTTTCAAAATTATCGGGGGCTAGTGACCCCTACCCTTAGGGTAGGTCCGCCTCTAATTGCTTATTTCGGTTGTATGTTGATTAGTAGCCAAGAAATGATGGAGAAAATAATGGTTAGCTAAATTTGTCAAAGTTTACAGCTAGCGTTTAGTGATATGCATGAATGTCTTTTAAGATAGTAACAAAATTACCAAAATGTTACACTTTAAAATTCTAACCTCGTGAGTTTGAATCTCAAAAACTCAATGAAGTTAGGGTAAAAGTAAACAATATGGCGAAGACTATTTTGTCATGGATGCGTGCAATTTTTCTGGTTTATCGTACAAAATCTCTTTAATGTTATTTCCATGTGTAGATTGCTTGTTACATGAATTTTCTTAGGATTGTTTGTCAATCATGGGTTTGTTAGAGCATATGCTTTATGATTCAAATAATTTCCTTTGATTAAAATTAATTTTAAGTGGTCCAATCCCATGGGAAATTATTGTTAATTAAGCTCGATCTCTCAAATGATTCATGGTTGTCCTTTATCTATAATGTATTTTTTGGGATATGCATCTTAATAATTGTTTATATTCTAATTGACGATCGACATGACAATTCTATATATATGTAGACATATAATATAACAGAAGGCAAGGACACTCAACCATATTTACGTTCTTCCTTGACTAATGCTTTATATATAATTCAAAGCTTCTTAAATGTTTTCCTTTGTATAGGATTGATGATGTCGTCCTTTTGTTTATGAGGATAACATTTTCTTAGTAAAGAACGAGAGAAAGAAAGAAAATAATCTGTTTTGCACAAACTGTTTTATATGAATACATAAATATACTACGCACAAAAATCTTCTTCTTATTTGGATTTTTTTTTTTTAAAATTTGGGTCAAAGAAAGCTTATACTATACTATATTATTGCAATAAGAACATCATATGTCCAAAGAATTATACAATGTTATTAACAAACCAAAGTCCAAGGATACAGACTTCCAAGACACTCTTTATATTAGTGTTTCTCAACAAATATTTGCTATGAAATGAGGAACAGTATTAGAGAAGTCAGAAAAATTATGTTTCTAGGATAATTTTTGGTACAGGATGCTTAGGATAAGGTCAAGATTGTTCAGGATCGACTTTGCAAATCTCGGTCCAGGCAGAATAGTTATGCCGACCGTAGAGTTCATGATGTTGCATTCATGGTCGGAGAAAGGGTAGTGTTTCGAGTTTCACCCATGGAGCTTGTAATGAGGTTTGGGAAAAAGGGCAAATTGAGCCCTAGGTATATCGAACTCTTTGAGATTCTGGAGAGAGTAGGTGAGGTAGCTTACAGGCTCCCATTGTCACCTAGTTTATCAGCAGTCTATCCGGTCTTTCAAGTGTCTATACATCGAAAGTATCACGGTGATCCTTCCCATGTGTTAGATTTCAGTTCAGTCTAGTTGGACAGGGATTTCACTTACGACGAGGAGTCGGTGGCTATTCTAGCGTGGCAGGTTCAATGGTTGAGGTCAAAGAGTTATCTTTCAGCTCGAGTGCAGCAGAGAGGTCAGCCGGTCGAGACAGCTACTTGGGGTTCCGAGTGGGACATGCGGAGTAGATATCCACATCTTTTCACCAGTACAGGTACTTTTCGATGTCCGTTCCAGGACGAACAGTTGTTTTAAAGGTGGAGAATGTGATGACCCGATAGGTCATCTAGAGTTTTAAACCTTAATTCTATTCTAGGTGATATTTTGGCAATTTGATCGCGTGAGCGAGTTCGTATGAGGTTTTTGGACTTGTGTGCATATTTGATTTGGAGCCCCGAGGGCTCGGGTGAGTTTCGGATAGGCTACAGAGCGAAATTGGACTTAGAAGATAACTGGTGCTCTACTGTTTCTGGTGCATGCCTCAGACCTCGCAATTGCAAGGTCTAGCTTCGCATTTGTGATAAGGCACTCAATCGGTCAGGTTCGCAATTGCGAGATACTCCCTCGCATTTGCGAAAGAGTAGCTGGGCACTATAAGTTCGCATTTGCAAACATATAGTTTACATTTGCGAAGTAGTACTGGGGAGGGAATGGTTCGCAATTGCGATTAAGGGGTCGCAATTGCGGAAGTTCCAAGCTCGCAATTGCGAACAAAACCGTTGCATTTGCGATGGTAAAAGAGATGGAGGACCTTCACAATTGCGAAGGATTTGTTGCATTTGCGGGGTTCGCAATTGCGAAATCTGCGCCTGGACTTAAGCTAAGTTAGACGGGATTTTTCTCATTCTTTAAAATTTTAAAACCTAGAAACCCTATAGACGATTTCTCCAAGAGCTCTTCTTCCCCAATTTGTTGGTAAGTGATATTAACCTATTTTATTTCAATTATCATTACATTTTATAAGATTTCAACCTAAAATCTAGGATATTTATGGTATAAATTGGGAATTTGGGTACAATTGGAGATTTTTGTAAAATTTGAATTTAGACCTCAAACTGAGGTCGGATTTCGAAATAAATTGAATAACCGGGCTAGGGAATGAAGGGGTAATCGGGTTTTTCTCCAAATTTCGGGTTTGGCAAAGAGGGCTCGGGAGTTGACTTTTATTGACTTTTTCAATAATGACCTAAATTGAACCTTTTTCATTCGTGGGTAGTTCGTAAGGCTTATTTTGCAACGTTTGGTTGATAATTTGCTAGATTTGATTTGTTCGGAGGATTTTTCGAAAGGCAAAGTCGTGGTTGAGCTTTGAGTCAATTTTTGCAGCAAGGTAAGTGTCGTGGTTAACCTTGACTTGAGGGATTAGAACTTGTTTGCCTATTTGCTACATGTTTAAATGTTGGTTAAAATGTATATGTGAGGTGACGAGTACTTATGCGGCATTGTTGGGTTAGAGCATGCGGTTGAAACTTGTTCGGAGGTTTATTAAGGCTTATTTTGCAACGTTTGGTTGATAATTTGCTAGATTTGATTTGTTCGGAGGATTTTTCGAAAGGCAAAGTCGTGGTTGAGCTTTGAGTCAATTTTTGCAGCAAGGTAAGTGTCGTGGTTAACCTTGACTTGAGGGATTAGAACTTGTTTGCCTATTTGCTACATGTTTAAATGTTGGTTAAAATGTATATGTGAGGTGACGAGTACTTATGCGGCATTGTTGGGTTAGAGCATGCGGTTGAAACTTGTTTCTCGTGATTTATTTTCTTCTTCGATTATGAAATCCATGCATAGACTAGTTTATTAATAAATTGATCATTCTTTCCGCATTTATGAATTAGTTGTGATAATTGAATACTATTGGAAGTTGAGGCTCGATATTTTGGAAACGTTGTTGACATAAGGTTTATTCTTGATCATTCTTTCTCCCAAATGTTATATGTTCTTTGCTTCATGGTAAGAGAGAGAGTGTTAATGCACAAAGGGTGATGACATGCTGATTATTATTCTATTGTTGATTTATACACAGTGAGGAAGAGAGTTAAAGCACGAAGGGTGATGTGTCGTATTTATCATTTCATGATGAAATTGAGAGTAAAAGCACGAAGGGTAATGTCGTTCCGTATTTATTATGTTATGAAGAGATTGAGAGTAAAAGCACAATGAGTGATGTTGTGCCATTATTACTGTTTCATGGTGAGGTTGAGAGTAAAAGCACGAAGGGTGATACCGTGCAGTTTAGATTCATTATGTTTATCCGTCTCATTGACTGAAGGTTATTGACGGTTTCATGTTGTTATTCTCTATTGTAGTCACTGTATTTTGTATCCCTTTTTGCATGCCCCCTCCCAACTGTACATGTTAAATCCTTACTTATTGTTATGTTGTTCGTATATTTTCATCTGCACAAGTTTCTTTACGTGGTGTCATGTCATAGCCTCGTCACTACCTCGTAGAGGTTAAGCTCTACGGAGTACATTGGGTCGATTGTACCCATACTACACTCTGCACTTCTTGTGCAGATTTTGGTACTGGTCCCAGCTATACGTGAGGTGCATTAGCTCGGATTATCATTTGGAGACTCGAGGTAGATCTGTTGACGTCCGCAAACCTTGAAGTCCCCTTCCACTTTCCCAACTTACTGTTCTTTTCATTCGTGACAGTTGTATTTATTTCAAATCCTATTTGTAGAGACTCTAAAAGCTCGTGTACTTGTAACTCCAGATTCGGGTTGTACTAGATATTTGATTATTATGCTATTTCGTACTTCATTTTAGTTTCATTTCTGTCTAATTGGTTAAATTGTTTAAGTGTTTAAGAATTGGTAAAAGAATTACTCTAATAGTGGCTTGCCTAGCAAGTGAAATGTATAGCGTCATCACGGTCCCGAAGGTGGAAATTCCGGGTCGTGACAATATATGGCGTGAATCTCGACATGTATCGGCAGAATATCAGTGATTAGCGAGAAAGAAGGTTTTTACCTTTCTTAGAATTGTACCTAGGGCAAAACTCCCCTACTATATAAAGGGGAAGATAATTCCGTTCTTTCTTTTTCTAAAAGTTATTCAAAGTTCTTATTTTTGTTCATAAGTGCAAGCTCGGAACCGAAGGCAAGTTCTTCGTTAAGTCACTAACTGAGCTGAAACTCACTATTATCGTTGATTTAATTATTTATTACATCTTTTATTTGCTTAATCTAACGCCATTAATCACCTATATTGAATTAATTCATATATCCTTAAAATCGCATATAAATTCACTTATTATCCGTTTTTAAGGGTAAAAAGGATCTAACAATATTTTACCTGCATTTAAAATTTATAGTGAAAAAAAGGTGGAGGTAAAAAACCGCCGAACCGTCAAGTTGTATGATGTGGTCCCGAGTAGTGTCAAGTGGGCGTTTAAGAGTGTGGAGTGTACTGTAGTATTAGCAGTACTGTAGTATTATAGGACAACTGCCGCCCCGTGAAATTTTCATTGGCTGGTTGGCTCACATTTGGGGTAACTTTCTTCTTCTCCTCTTTCCTCTGTCCCATCCACTTTTTTTTTTAAATCTTTCCACAGCTGTCAATTAATTTCTTGATGTCTTTTTTGGAACAAAATATGTTCCCTAAAAATCTAATTTTACTATCACTGTGATTATAGTTCAGTATTAGTGCGTGAGATTAAACTCGACTAGCTCAAACAAAGTTCATTAATTAATTATAGCAGGGTTAAGCGTTAATGAAATAAAAATATACATTAATTAATTATTATTATTAAGTGATAGAGTCAATATGCAATCACATGTCATGTTTGTTTTAGTTTGATGCAAACACAGGATGTGAATAAGTTTTTTTTCTTAAAAAATGTGAGAAATAACGAATAGTATAATTTGGGCAGGGGCGGATGTGGAGTATGACTATCGAGTTCATCTGAACCCAGTACTTTCGTCGTGGAACATAATTTTACGTGTAAAAATTTATAAAAATTACAACAAATAGTAAGTCTGAATCCATAACTTTAAAAATACAGTAAATTTAATACTAAAACTTTAAAGTTGAACCCGTAAAATTTAAATTTTGGATCAAAGGAATTACGCCAAATGGGACAAGAGTGCCAACTGTGCAGATCCACACACGTGACACAGAAATGTAGAAATGGATAATGCCATTATATATATCAACCCTTACTTACATCGGATAATAGGCTTTCTTGCTGTTTTTCCTTTGGTCGTAAAGATAGTTTTATATCAGTGCATATTATTATGCGCTTAAATAGAGAGTTTATGGGTGCACTCTGCAATATATTGATCTTTAGATATACGTTGACTGTAAAAAGATTTTAATTGTAAAAAAAAAAAAAAAAACTAAAAAAGAAAAGCTTTTGATGAAAAAAGGAGCATTTCAATACTAAGAATCAATGTCATTGTATGACAGCTGACAGGACTTTCTCATACGCAATTAAAAGTATGAGAAATTGCGTTATTTTTCTTTTTCCTTGTGTTATGAGGGATTTCCCTTTGATAGTGTTATTTATCGTCCCAGCTCCTAATAATCCAAACTATATATTAAATGTCTTAGTCAGATCCAACTAAGGCTCATCTTTCTCACGTCTCTATTCACTGGCCCATTTTTCTTTAANATTTTAATTGAAAAAAAAAAAAAAAAAAACTAAAAAAGAAAAGCTTTTGATGAAAAAAGGAGCATTTCAATACTAAGAATCAATGTCATTGTATGACAGCTGACAGGACTTTCTCATACGCAATTAAAAGTATGAGAAATTGCGTTATTTTTCTTTTTCCTTGTGTTATGAGGGATTTCCCTTTGATAGTGTTATTTATCGTCCCAGCTCCTAATAATCCAAACTATATATTAAATGTCTTAGTCAGATCCAACTAAGGCTCATCTTTCTCACGTCTCTATTCACTGGCCCATTTTTCTTTAACAAAAGTTTTGACTGCTGATCCAAATTGTCCTACTTTTGTCTAATTGCATGGAGTATCACAGTTTGCAGGCCAGCAGGCCTATTATATTAAGCAATATTCCTCATGATATGATTCTCAGATTAGTTTAAGTCCATTTTCTTATTTCATTTGATTGCAGTATAGCACCAGACAAAAAATGAGATGGGATCCAGCATCGTTTCTTTTTCACTTTTATATAATTTTCAATTTCCAACCCTATCTCATTCATCATTCCTGAATTCGTTTAATAGGACTTTATCTCATTATCCATATTGATCATTTCCTCTTCTCTTAATCAGATTACAAATCGTTGCCCAAGATTATCGGAGTATCAATTGCTTTTCATATGGTAAATCGTAATTAAGAAATTTTCTTTCTGATTTTCCATTATTTGAGTTGGTATAACATAAGAACTAGAAATAACACACTGACACACATCACCAAATTTTTGTTAGTATAATACAGTATATGATTAATTTATACTATAATTAGCATGACCATGTGATATTGTCTTCTGATTATAAATTTTTAAAGCGCTACTAACCCATAATGAGTAATACAAGAAACTATAAGTACAAGCAAAATATGCAATAATTGTTAATATATTTATGGTTAGGATGATACAAAATATTATACGCAATATTATTGATTGGCTTCTCAATTCTATGAATACAATAAATTAAATCAAGGTAGGCAGATAATACATTACTTGTAATTGGCATCTGGCTTTAGCTACTCTTGTCACATACTTTTGGCAGAATTCAATTAGGTTCCGCTAATTATTATTATTATTAACGTCGCTGAAAGTGATTTGTTCTATTAAGTCATTATCAGAGAAATGACAGTGAGAATTTGCTTAAGCAAGAAGTCACTTCAAAGTCACCCTTAATCATCTCACTTACGACATCCAATATTAATTATTTGGCGGTTTTATACAAATATAATTAAAAATTAAACCATGTGACACGGAAGAGACAGCGGAGGCAAGGGCGGATGCAACGTAGAGTTACCGGGTTCAACGGAACGCAGTATTTTCAATGCGGAATATAAATTTATGTGTAATAATAAATAGTAGATATGAACCTTTAAATTTAAAAATAGGATGAGTTTAATACTAAAAACTTTAAATATTGAACCCGTAAAATTAAGATTTTAAATTCATCTCCGACCGGAGGCCGTCACTATCACGGACCAAATTGGTGACAAAATTGACCATTGTAATGGTGATGCCACCGTAGTGTTCCGACAGATCACGGTAGCACAAAGGTAATCATACAACTCGAATTGTGATGTGATCGGCTCCAATTTTTCTACTGAAAATTCAATTCATTTAACCATCTATATGATGCTGAGTACTGTCACATGTTTAGGGCTTCTTTAGACACAATGGTGGAGCATTAGAATTTAGAACCTTAATAGCCAGAGATCAATATTCATAATGGGTCAATATATTTGTGCAAAATCCTGCATACATGTAATTAGACTCATTATTTATAATTTTTTGTATGTGATGTTCGTTGTTCTGCATTTAGACTCAAATCTAGACCAGGAAATTTAATCTAATATGGATTTGTAACTAAAACTATATGTGATGATACACAGATTAATATGTATATTATTGTGACTTCTTTTAGCAAGCAGAGAGATGTCATTTGCTGGTTTTGGGTCGAAACCAGCCAAATTAAAAGGCTGTTCACCGACATTTCCAGTTGGTTTGTCTACAATCAAGCCGTTTGATTTTATAATCTAGCTCTTAAGATTTTTCTCAAACAACAAGACACAAATACATGTGAACTTTTTTCTTTTCAAAAAGAAAAATATGAAGGATTTCATGAGCAATCATCAATTTAAAGGAAAAATACGAACAAAAGGTAGAGAATACTATAATGTTTTATGTCCATGGTGAAGCAAAGTAGCTTGATCGAGATTCTATTGACAATATCATGTCGAGAACACTTCAGTTGAAAGCAAGTAACGTATTTTTTCATACAAAAAGAAAAAGAGAAAAGAAAGTCACAAATTGTATTCAAAAATATTGCCAGATACCAATATTTAACGCGTCCTAAGATTTATTTAGATATTTACCTATAATATAGTAACAATATTGTAATATTTAGCATTTGAGGTGATGTCATAGATGAAAATCACATCAATCTAGGGTTGAAATCAAATAGACCAAAAAAGCCAAAAAGGTAGGTAATTTTTTCTTATCTAACCTATGTTTTGGTGGTCAAATTTATAGCAAATGTCCAGAAATTGACCTGGATACTACCTATATTTAGAAAAAGTACAGTATCAATCCGTACGCAAATGCTAATTCAATATGATACTTCTATATCTGTTTGGTTCAATTTTTGCTATCACAAAAGAATATATATCGAGCAAAGTGGAAAAAAATCTCATATGCAGTAAAGACTAACGATCAACTTTTGTTCACCTAATAATTGGATTACAATATCTTTATGATAACGTAAGCGAAATATCAGCGCAATTTTAATGGTTGAAGAAAAAGTTGCATTTTCAATTATGTATATATTGACAAAGAATTATAAAAGCAATGGTATTATAGATATCTGGAAGAAGATAAGGATAAGGAACATATCTTATGGTCCTCAAAAAGATGTCACGTTGACTGGTCAATAATTGAAGACAAAACTTTGTCATATTGGATATGAAAAACTAGGAGTATGAAAATTATGGTCTTTATTAATTGATTGTAAACAGTACAAATTAAATAACTGACAATAATTTCCTAACTCCGATAGTAGATGAAATTGCAATTACTTGACATCTAAAAAGAATGTGAAGTACATTCTAATAGAGAGAGAATATAATTAATTATCTAAACTTAGTGTACAATGTCAAACAGTCACTCCTCTACTGTTGCAACCTTCCAATTCTCATTGCTGAGGTCCATGCTGATGCTGTTTGGACATAATTATTTTCAGGAAATGTAAACTTGAAGCATCGTAAAATTCTAGTACATGCTGTTTTCAATCTCCTTATAATTCTATTTCACTCTTGTGTTACTCATATAATAATCCTCTAGTTCAGCGTAGCTTAGGGGGGTTCCCATTTTATTTTATTTTTTCCTTTTTATTTTTTGAATGGTATTTTGATAAGATTGACAACAAGCATAAGTGTATCTGCAGAACAAATTACATTTATATATGTGTGTGTGAGAGAGAGAGATTTACGCTGTGAAATTTGAATTCAAAAATCGAAATAAAATTTATATTTGAATCCTTAATTGAAGAAAATAATGCAATTAGCAGAAACATAGGGTGAGGTTGTTGTCACATGGGAGGTAGTCTCAACTAAAAAGCTACTGGAGAAAAATCTTATATTTAAGACAAAAGCTAACTTCCTTTTTTTGAAAATAACGCCCTACTTTTAATTCACTGATTACTAGTATTTAGAAAAAAAAGGAGGCAGATTCCGAAAAATGACAATCAAAAGATGCAGAAAAAGGTTTTTTTTTTTTTTTAATAAAAACAACACAGTGTAGTGCACAAAATATCTTGTATTTACGTAAGGTTCGGAGAATGACAACAACCCTAGGGAGTGTGATGTAGGGCAATCTATCCAAATACAAATATCAATGACTTATTTTACATATAAGTCATACAGAGACAAATATATCGTTGCTTCAAATTCTGAGTAAATAAGAAGTTAAAAAAAAAAAAAAACAATAATGTAGCAGCTTTAATTTCCATAAACTTTAAAGGCATGGCAAGGAGTGGGGAGTGAAGTTGGTTGGCGACTTGAGGGCCCAAGATAGAAAGGTCGGTTCATGGGCACTCACTTTAAATGTTTGGTTAAAACTCAAACTCAGAACAACCCAATCATATATCCTCAAATGCCCTTCCATCTTTTCTCTGAAACTTCTCCCCGAAATTGACCCCACACATCATGCTTCCATCTCTGTCTATTTTGCTTTCCTTTTCCTTTTTCTTTGGGTAAATCACTAGTATACTGCCCAAAACTTTTACACGAGTATTCAGAATTTTAAGTTTATGAATTCTGGTACAATACAAAATCTAGATAAAAGTTAATGAGTTCACGGAAACCTGTAGTTATTATGTTGGATCTGCCCCTGATCATCTAGGTACAATTTCAAATTTAACCCATATATGAGTAATCCGTTTAATAATTTAAATGTAATTCATTTATTAAAAGGTTTATGTGTAGCTCACCACAATTCATTTAAAAGTTGACCTGACCGACCATTTAACACCTTCATTAAACACGATAGAAAATTAGCACCATGTTAATAATGAACCTATTGTAAGTTCATTGAAAGGGGATTTAGGTACATCTTTTTGGGCTTTCTTGATTATCAGATTTTTTATAAGTCCAAAAAATATTAAAGACCGTTAGAAATTAGCTCATACCAGGAGAGAAAAATAGGTAAGAGCAGGTGAATATAAGATGGATATTTTCATACCTTTTGACTAACCGTCTGTTTTTTCTTCAACTAATCACTTACCTACATATACGAAATCTGATTTATAAATCAATTTTTTTTACGCCTCCCAAGAGCTGCTTACTTTGCTCCCTCGGTGACTCGAACTTGCAATCTCATAGTTAGAGGTGAAGGGTGCTTGCCACGTAAATCTAATCTCCTCCTTTTCTATTTTTCAACATTTCTTCTTAGGGGTATAAGGGCATCTCCAACCCTCCCTCGTTTTTCCCTAATGCAGCCCTTTTTTTGGCCGAAATATGGCTCCAATGCTCCCCGTTTTGCCCCTACAATGGGGGATGAATAGTGTTACTCCAAATTTGGAGTGACATTATTCATCTCTTTCATTCTTTTAATTTATCTCTTTATATATACCTAATTATGTTTATGTAATATCTTTATAATATTAATTTACATCTTAACTTTGGTGTATAATTTTGATAAATTAATTTTTGTGCATTTATTATTTTTATGTAAAAATTATAAGTTAATTTTATTGGGAATGTCCACCTCCAACGGTAGAAATGGTAATAGATGAAAATCACCGATTTGTACAATTTTAACTCGACACAAAAAAAATAAGGACAAAGATGCTCAATTTGCACTTCGTAATGCATTAATAAATCATTTATGGGAGCATGCTAGAGGTGGAAGTTGAATATTTATGTTATATATATATATAAAATTTAAAAAATTATGGTATAAAATCATAAATTATATGTGATGAACATGTAAAAAAAAAGGATATATTTTCTTTAATAGAAATAAAAAAAAAAAGATAATAATATAAGGGGTGGAGTTGGTTGATTGATTTGTTGGGTGTAGTTAGCAAGTCGATTTCATCATTGTATATTCATGCACAGCCAAGTAATTAGAGGGTCTTAATGACTCTAGTCTAGTCTAAATCCATGTACAATGTATGTTTTTCATTTAATTATATATTGAGAAATGGACCACTTTTAGGGAGAAGAAAGTAGAAAAACTTGTTTTGCTTAGTTGGCCCATTATTTAGGCCCAAAATTAAATGCAGGGCCCATCAATGATCATTTACATTTTCTCATCAAGTGGATTATATGGAAAAGCAAGTGTAGTGGTTATGTCTGGAGAAGCAATTATTTGAGAGTGTGACAGAGATATTTAAGTTATGACTGCTTCAATCTTATCCAAAGTTTATTATCATTTTAACTTGGGATGTAACGAAGCTTTTATAGCCAAATTTATGCCACCAGCAAAATTTCAAGCTTATGATTCAAATTGGAATATCCAAAATATGAGCAAATTTTTTAGATCTTTAAATAAATTTGTATTTTTTTTATTTGACTAACTGTAATAAACATTAATCTTGGTGTAATAAGCTGATTAAATACAACTAATAAGGTCATCTTTTCTTCTTCTTTCACCCAAAATATTTGTCAGATATTTGTAGGAAGATAAATGTGAAAAGTCTTAAAACTCTACTATAGTGAAAGAAAGGAAATATATGTTGCAGAAAAAAGGATAAAATAAAAATATGCACAATAAATATTCCAAAAAAAAAAAAAAAAAGGCTGTAAATTTAATGAATGATATCGAATAAAATTCACTGGAAATACAGACAATTTAGATCCTTGGAAATATCCTTGTTCTTACTTGGGCTTAGTACATCAGTCTTTTTGGGCTAAAACAAAAATGGCTGGTTGATATGGAATTAATAAGGGATTGTTATGCAAATAGCCACCCAGATTTTATGTTTACTTTTTCTAGCCAGTATACATATATTATACATTGATTATTTATATTTATACATATATATATAAATTATACATCCTCCGACTATTGTTAGTTTTGGATATTAAGTGGATGGCTATTTGAGTTAATTCTTCAATTAATAAGGCCACGAACTTTAACCAAATTGGGAGTGGGTTTAGCAACAATTGGGCTGCTAACCAAACCTCAAGGGATTTGATTTATTTCTGGAATTCAATGGGCTTTTGTGTTGTTGCACATGTAGAATTACCCAGAAGAATTAACCTAAATAGCCACGCAGCCAATCGCTTAAACTAAAAATAGCCCGTCGAGATATAATATATACATAATTTATGTATTATATATGTATAAACTATGTATATGGCTAGAACAAGTAAACAATAAATATGGACAGCTATTTGCGTAAAGATCCCAATCACCAAGTCACTCATACTTGTCTTCTTCCAACTTTACCAAGCAGACAAGTCCCAAGTCTACTGAGTTGACTACGATAGTATTGGTTGGGACTTGGAGGTATAATAATATCACGTCCTACTTTACGACTTATTGGCTCCAAAAGTTCATGAAATTAATCTAATGTTTGACTTTGGTCATAGTTTTTGTGATATTGAAACAATATACTAATTACTTCTAATAGAAATATAAAATTTAGACTAAAGCGAAAAGAGTGATACTTCTACGTTAGCTTGGTTTATACATCACATGTAAATAAGAATTTCACTATCAAAGTGACTTATTTAAATCCTAAACTATGCTAAAAGTATTCCAAGGGGGACATCATTACACGTTTATTGGGTGGTTGTATCATATGGAACGTTCAAAATAATTGTGTTATTTGAATATGTTTAACTTGTCTACTCAATAGCAGACGAACATCATCATGCACGTGCGCCACTTTGTATAAAGTGAAAAGCCAGGGAGAAAGGATTAGAGACGTTTGGACCTAATTTTCAAACTTTATACAAATGGACAAAATATATATATGTGTGTGTAATCCACCCTTACTTTTAAGTCTTGAACTACTCCTTCCAATCATTAATTAGTATATATTTTTGTTTTAGACTGATCTTATTAGTATAACTTATTAATACGATCACATTATTTTATTACAAAAGATATATCAAGACATACTTTATTCTAAAGAAATTAAATATCGGTTATTTTAACTTTTGAACCAGCTTTTATTTAAATATATGTTAAACTTCAACTTTCCTTTTCATAGTCCAAACTAGAAGAGACAGCTAACTTGGAACCTTGTCTCACAAAAATATTAAATTTGTGTTAGGGGTAAATTCTAATTATTCACATAACTATAATTTCTAACAGGAAAATCACAAAAACATTCTTACACACAAAGTCATAACTATCGGAAAACTCAAGTTTCCAATGCAATAATTAATTATTTCGTATATTTAATTTTGAATTTTAATCTAATAAATATTGACCTAATTAAAAGGGGATCGACTCGACCCAAAACCCATACACGTATTAATCTATCAAACAACTAAAAGGGTCAATGAATTGAGAAGAATTTACTACAAGTTATTACTTCTAATGCAGTGATAACTACTTATGCCGCAGTCTCAATTTTGTACGATGGTTGTAAGAATTTCAAATGTCAAACTAAATATCTTTTACCATAATTTTTTCATATACTTTTAGATATTTGAGCCCTATTGTTTTAGTAGCACCATCAACAATTTCAAGATCATGTATAGCTCTTCCGACGATATCTTGTTAAACACCATTATTTAAAATACGTACAACACCAATAAAAAATAAAACTAGCACCTGTAAAGGACCATGAATGTTTATAATTCACCTTCCACAGTATAATAAATAATAATTCAAAATATATAAAAAACTACAGTTAAAGAAAAATTTGTTTAACTCTCGAAATTCGTAAACCGCTATATAAATTGGGACTTTGTTTACCCTAAAATTTTGATGACAATTAAATTTATATTGGGGTTTTAAGGGTATATGATTTCACCCAATACCAATTGATAAACAAGAGAGTGAATGACTGAATTAAACTGTAAAATAAATCAAACCAGTATGCAAACTGAGCCTCGACCTCAAAATGATGTATTCTCTAGGTGATAGTAGTACAAGAATGATTAAGATAGAATAATTTTGATGAACAGTAAGCAAAGCAATAAGCAAGAAAGAAATGATTGTATAGCATTTTCTCAGTGAACAATGATGATTACAAATGACTGAAATTCCCCTTTATATAATAGAGGAATCCTAATTATGGTATACTTCTAATTATTGAAGGGAATCGTATAAACAGCTGATTAACCGCTATTGGTTTGATTCGTTCCGAGATTCATGGTACGATCCTCGACCAATCACGGATATCTCGCTCTTTCTGTTATTAAGCTATCCCGATATTACTCGAAGTCTATCTCTTCTATCTTCGACTGAACCGACATCGATCTAGAAAGAGGCTTCGATTTCGGACTCAATGTCTCAGCTCTTCGATGCAAAGTCCCAGTCTCAATCAAATAGTGAAATTGGGTAGCCTCGATTTCTACTGTATACAGATAGTCCCCTCGTTTCTTGGAGTATAATGAGAAGAAACCAATTGAACCTCTATTTTTCTATGACTTCGATGGACAGTGATGTCATCCTCGAGACGTAAGCAATGGAAGTGACCGAAACGTCCCGTCGGTACAGTTCCACAAATCATTAATGCGCTTCAGTGGGCGGTCGGCCACTAGTACTATCGAACTGTCACCGTAATCTATAAATATGACTTCTTTTTGCTAAACCAAACTTTACTTTCATCTTCATAAGTTCTTTTAAGCTTTTAACTCTCTCAATCTCTTCTCTTTCATTACTCCTCAGGTCATCTCCGCTAGTTTCGAACCACCGAAACTTATCACTTTCCTCTTTATTCAACTTATATAATGGCGAAAACATTCAAAGTCGTTCCACAAAAGGAAAAAGCTTCCTCTTATTCTTCAAGGCCGGCCGGCGATAGAACGCCGGTGGAATCGCTTCCTGAGGAGTGCGTTCCTGGCTCGTGTGCTCTTAAGTCTGACTTCAAAATCGAGAATCCTCCATCGGTACCTGGACGATGTGAGCATGTATCGAGGTATCTCTACTCGATAACGGTGGGATATCTTGAGGATATCAAAAGGGATTGCAACTGGGGGGACAAAGTTGTAGAGATCCCTTCTCCTGAAGAAAACATTACTACCCACGTGGGGGGGTTTCTAAGTGTTTGCACTTATCCTTTCACTTTGGGCCCCCTCGATCCAGTCATCATTGACTTCTGCCGTCAATATCAGGTGACTCTAGGCCAAATACATCCTTCTTTCTAGCGCATTGTGATCATGCTTCGATTCTTCACCAACAAAGCTGAGGGGCTGCCGTTCACTCTCGACCACCTTATCAGACTATACATTTCCCGTATTTGTCGGGGATTAATCAAGTTACAACGTCGAGCAACCAAGGCTTTGTTCTCGAGCATCAATGAGGACAAAGATCGAGGATGGATGAGCCGATTCATTCGGGTGAGGACCTGTGATTTCATCCCGAAGGAAAAAATGTCGTTTCCCGAGAAATGGAACCCGAAGCGTAAGTAGCACCTTACTCGTAGGTTTTCATATTGTGTTTCATTTTCTGCTTCATCTAATAACTTCTTTCGTTATGCAGCGGTTGCTTGGGTGCCTCGAGCGGTCCCTGACCTCGAGGACTGGGTTCAAAAGCTGGCTTCGACTTCTTCCTATGCCGGGCGTTGTTGGCGTGACTTGGCAAAAGTCCGATGGGAGGCAAAGAATCATGGTAAGTTTCCCTTTTCTCATACCTGATGTATTGACTAAACTTCTTTTTACTTACTCAGCCCTTTCTTGTGCAGGCCTAAACAAGGATGTAATTTTGAGGCCTCCTAACAGTGAGGAAGAGGTTATGGCCCCGGCTCCGAAGCCGGGGGAGGATAATAAGAAAAAGAGGGCCTCGACATCCGAGGACCTTAAACCCAAAAAGGCAGCAGTTCGGAAACCAAATGGGGAAGTCATTCCTCTAACTATGGAGTCAGTCCAAAGGCTGAGGGAAGAAGAAGAAGAAGAAGATAATGAAGGCTGTGACTCGGTGCCCCGGGTGAGGAAGGCTGCCGAGACCGCCAAGGCTTCTGAACAGGTGGTGGTTGATGAGGTCCTGCCTCGTGATGAGGAGATTTCGAAGAAAGATTCGGGCAAAGTCCACTAATCACCTGAGGTCGAGGTTGTCCCTTGTCAAACAATAAACATACCCGAGGGGGATGGTCCCGAGACCCCCAGAGTTGAACAGAGCGCCCCGAACGAATCGCTTGGGGCAGTGACAGCAGGTCACTCACCATCTCTATCGGCTTTTTCTGAGGAGGCCATAAGGGATTCTCGAGCCACAAGGACTCCTGAAATAGGTAGAGTCCTCGGTGAGGAGGATCCCTTTCGGTATTTCTTTACCGGGGTTGATGATGCCTCTGATCTCAACGATGCATCCAATCTCTTCGAAGAGGCCCAACGCCTTCTGAGCCGAGTAAGTATTAATTTCGTTGATGTAGTTTTTTTCCACTTTTCCTTCTTTCTATCTAACTTTTATCTTTTCACATACATGCTTTCTCTAAGTCTTGAAACGACTTGAATCATGCGAGGCCGATCTCCAAAGGCTTTCAGAGGAGAGTAATACTCTCAAGCTTCTCCGTGGGTAGAAGGACGAGGAGATCAGGGACCTCCGAGCTGACTTGGCTAAAACTTGCAAAGAGGAAGCCGAGCTGAACGAGCAGGTAATAATTCTCTTGAAAAAATACGAGCTCGATCCAAGGGTGAAAGCTAACGTTTCGATGTAAGGGTTGCAACAAATAATTGAGAAGATTGAGTTATTCCGGGAGGAGGTCGATTAAGCTAACGCTGACTGTCACAAGTGGAAAGAAGGAATGGACCGCTTCGCTGCCGAGAAAGAGACCGCCTTGGCCTAGTTGTCATCGACCGAAGTCCCACTTCGAAGTAGTAGGGAGAAGTGCTCGATTCAGGCCAAGAGGACCGAGGAGCTCGAGGCTGAGCTTGCTGAGGCCAAAGCTGGGGCCAAAAAAATGAAGGTCGAGGCTGATAAGTCGGTGGCCATTTATCTGGCTGATGTCGAGGTTGCTCAAGAACAGTTGAGGGAGGCCGTCGATCGAGCGCAGTGGATTGCCGAGATTGACAAATACGAATCCCGTAGAGAGACCCTCGAGGAGATCCACGCTCGAGGTTTTGACCTTTCTGAGGAGATAACACAGGCAAAGGTGCATGAAGCTGACGATAGGCTACTAGCCTCTTCCGATGATGAAGGCAGCAAGAGCGGGTCCGATAATGATGAGGGTCCCGATGAGGAAGCTTCCCTCGAGGAAGGAGTCACTCCCGAGCATAGTTAGAGCTCTCGTAATTTTTTCCTTTTCTTTTATGCAGGACCCTTGTCGGTCCTTTGTATATACCTTTGTTCAAATATATAAAAATATTTCCTTTCTTGAAATCCGTCTCAATTAATTCCTTGTGATAATTTCAAATCTACTTTGTGCCTTGTAAAATTTTGACATACTTTATGCCTTTCGAATAGTATTAAGGCTTCGATTTTTGGGCAACTTGGCCGAAGCCACACTAATACTGCTTTTGTAGTCGAGTGAGTTTTTACTCGAACTCGAAGTAATAGAACCCTTATGTTTGAATTGAGCGAGAATGGGCTCTCGAACTGTAGCTGAGTGAGTTTTTACTCGAACTCGAAGTAGTAAAATCCTTAGGTTTGAATTGAGTGAGATTGGGCTCTTGAACTCAAGAATGTAATGGCCCTTAGGCTCTTTGAATCGGGACGATACGGTCTCAGAAGACTGGATTTTTTCCCTTTTTCTGCTTAGATATTTTATAAGGATTTCGTTATGCCTTAGCATGAATTTTTTACCCATTGGATTTTTTGAGGGTTTAATATTGATCGAAACCCTTTATTTTTTATGTCTTAGCATAAATTTGTATTTAAAAAATTTGTTACCTCTTAAGGTTTTTCGAGAGCTGATATTATCGAAGCCCTTTGATTATCCAAGGGTAGACTTTTTTTAACCGATTTTCATAAAAAATTGAATGCCTGTTTTTATTGCGAAATTCGGACGTCTTTGAACCGCGTTAGTTTGGTTGTAGCCTTTGGGTATGCCTCTTCGGCTCTTTTCCCAATAATGCTTCGAACTTGCTCAAAGTGTTAGTCCTCGAGTATGGTGGCATTGACCTATAAAATCGAGGTTTGCCTTTTTGAGGTCTTACGATTTCGAAGTTTGATAATTCGAACATGTTGATTTTTGACGCAGTCCCTGAGTATGGGGTTGATCGTTCGAGGTGTAGTTGTACTTGACCCTTGAGCCAGTTTTCACGAGAAATCATAAGTGTGGAACTTGTAAAGTAGAAATTTTCATTAAGGCACATGTTGTCTGGTAAGGAAAATTACTTCGTTCAATAGTTCATACATGCGTACATGTTTTGCCATTAGGGCTCGAGTAATCTAAACGGACACAATTCATTCAACCGTTTGGCCCATTACAAAGTTTTTCTATTGAGACCCTGTTGACGTGAAGTATTTTCCTTGAAAATATAACATCCGAGGTTGATACCCCCCAGTATTCGAGGTTGATTGCAAAGGAACCTCGGATACTCTAAATCAGCACGAACAATGGTTGTCTCGTTAAAAACCTTGCCGGAAAAACCCATTTAGGATAAAAATCGGTCGAAGGGAAAAAGAGTGTAACGCGTGCTTTAAGATCCTAACGTCTTCCTGCTTGAAGAAAACTTCGATACCTTCGCTCGAACACCTGGAAATAAGTTAGTATAAAATGTAAATGAAAAAAGAGAAAGTCATACCTTAACAATAATATCGTTTGAGGAGTGAGATGTTCCAATTGTTTGGTAGTTTCTTGCTGTTTATCGTACCAAGCTTGTAGGATCCTTTCTGTCGATATCGAGGACTTGATGCGTACCTGATCATGCCCAACTTTAGTCCTAAAAAGGATAAGTGATCGCTGCAAATATAATCCGGTCTAAAAGTCCGGAGTCGAATCCCACAACGAACTAAGGTTTCGCTATAACTGTTCAATATCGCAAAGAAGATAAGATCGACTAAATTTCTAAGTTATAAAGATTAAGATTTTTATATCTAACTAATTAACTAAGAAACTAAAGCAGTAAATTAACAACTAAAGATACTAAGGATGGGAGTTTAAATTTAGGAGG
>ML388351.1:67729-77729 GCA_005239525.1 Nicotiana knightiana | reverse complement strand
GAAGACAACAAAACAGCCGAGAAGAAGTCTCGTGGAAATTCAACGATCATGGGAGCTAATATCGTTGAAGAAACTGCTCCAAAAAGTAAGAAGAGGAAGAGATCTTCTGGACAAACTAAGGAGCAGAACAAAAAGAAATTCAAGGGCAACTGCCACAATTGTGGAAGAGTTGGTCACAAAGCCCCTGATTGTCGCTTCCCAAGAAAGGATAAGAAGAAGGGACATGCCAACATAGTGGAGAAGAATGATGACATTGATGATCTTTGTGCAATGCTTTCGGAATGCAACTTAGTTGGAAATCCGAAGGAGTGGTTGATTGACTCCGGAGCCACTCGACATGTTTGTGCTGTCAAAGAAGCATTTACGACATACTCTACTGCTGGTCCCGAAGAAGAGATTTCCATGGGAAATAACTCAACAACCAAGATTGAAGGTTATGGGAGGGTTTTCCTAAAGATGACTTCCGGCAAGGTGTTAACGCTCAATAACGTTCTTCATGTTCCTACTATTAGGAAGAATTTAGTTTCTACTTCTTTACTAGTGAATAATGGATTCAAATGTGTATTTGTTTCTGATAAAGTTGTTGTAAGCAAGAATAAAATGTACGTTTGAAAAGGATACCTCACAGAGGGCCTTTTCAAACTCAATGTAATGGTTGTTGATACTATGAATAAAATTTCAGCTTCTTCTTATTTGTTGGAGTCAAATGATTTATGGTATATTCGTTTAGGACATGTCACTTATAAAAGCTTGCAGAAGTTAATTAATTTAGAAGTATTGCCTAAATTCGAGCGTAATAAATCGAAATGCCAAATATATGTTGAATCTAAGCTTGTAAAACATCCTTATAAGTCTGTTGAAAGGAATTCAAATCCTTTAGACTTAATTCATACTGACATTTGCGATATGAAATTGACACCATCTAGAGGTGGGAAAAAAGTATTTTATTACTTTTATTGACGATTGCACTCGATATTGTTATGTTTATTTGCTTAATAGTAAGGATGAAGCAATTGAAGCATTTAAGCAATACAAGAATGAAGTAGAGAATCAATTGAATAAAAAGATCAAAATGATTAGAAGTGATAGAGGTGGAGAATATGAATCTCCGTTTGCAGAAATATGTTCGGAATATGGAATTGTCCATCAAACTACTACACCTTACACACCCCAATCCAACAGAATTGCGGAAAGGAAAAATCGGACATTAAAGGAAATGATGAATTCTTTATTAATAAGTTCCGGATTACCGCAGAGTTTGTGGGGGGAAGCTATCCTTACAGCTAACTGAATACTCAACAGAGTACCCCACAGCAAAGTGCGATCTGTACCATATGAAAAATGGAAAGGTAGAAAATCCAATTTTAAATAGTTCAAAGTGTGGGAGTGTCTAGAAAAGGTACAAGTTCCTTTACCTAAAAGTCGGACCAAAAATAGTAGATTGCGTTTTCATTGGATATGCTACAAACCGTAAAGCATGTCGATTTTTGGTCCATAAATCCGATAATCCCGAGATTCATGTTAATACGGTAATGGAATCAGATAATGCTGAATTCTTTGAAAGCATTTATCCGTATAAAATTGAATACGAGTCGTTAAGTGAAAGACCTAAACTACCTCGGGAAGAACCAAAGGAAAATACTTCAAGTGTAGAAGATCCAAGGCGTAGCAAACGTCAAAGAACATTTACTTCCTTTGGACCAGATTTTGTGACATTCTTGCTTGAAAATGAACCTCAAACTTTTAAAGCAGCTATGTCGTCTTCTGATTCGGCGTTTTGGAAAGAGGCAGTCAATAGTGAGATTCAATCAATTTTGGATAACCATACATGGGAATTGGTTGATCTTCCTCCTGGAAATAAGCCTTTAGGTTCGAAATGGATCTTTAAACGGAAAATGAAAGTTGATAGCACTATTGACAAATATAAGACAAGACTTGTTGTCAAAGTTTATAGACAAAAGGAAGTCCTTGATTACTTTGACACTTACTCGCCAGTAACGAGGATAACATCTATTAGGATGTTAGTGGCATTAGTGGCCGTGTATGGTCTTGAAATCCATCAAATGGATGTTAAAACAACTGTTTTAAATGGAGAATTGGAGGAAGAGATTTACATGGAACAACCTGAGGGTTTTGTGGTTCCTGGTAAAAAAAAAGAAAGTGTGCAAACTTGTTAAATCGCTTTATTGACTTAAACAAGCACCCAAACAATGGCATGCCAAATTTAACCAAACAATGTTGGCAAGTGGGTTTAAAATCAACGAGTGCGACAAATGTGTTTACATTAAAAACACTTCAGGTCATGAAGTCACTGTTTGTTTATATGTTGATGACATGTTGATAATGAGCAAAAGTATGGCAGATATAAATGCTACAAAACGCATGTTGGCTAGCGAATTCGACATGAAAGACTTAGGAGTANACAGTCTCACTACATTGAAAAGGTACTTGACAAGTTCAAGTATTTGGATTTCAAAATTTCCAAGACTCCAATTGACGTGAGTTATGCACTTCAAAAGAATGAAGGTGAAAGTGACTCACAAATGGACTACGCTAGAGTATTGGAAATTTTGATGTATATCATGAATTGTACGCGACTAGATATAGCATGTGCTATTAGCAAACTGAGTCGATTTACAAGTAATCCCAATCATATACATTGGATGGCAATGAAACGAGTTTTGGGGTATCTGAAACATACCCAAAACTATGCTTTGCATTATAACAAATATCCCTCTGTGATCAAGGGATATAGTGATGCAAATTGGATCACCGGATCATCTGAAGTTAAATCCACGAGTGGATATGTTTTCACAATTGGGGGTGGAGCAGTGTCTTGGAAATCATCCAAACAAACGTGGATCGCCCGTTCTACAATGGAATCTGAATTCATAGCGTTAGATAAGGTCGGTGAAGAAGCTGAATGGCTCTGGAATTTGTTGGAAGATATTCCATTTTGGCCCAAACCTTTGGCACCTATTTGTATACATTGTGATAGTCAATCGACAATAGTCAGGGCATGGAGCGTTATGTATAATTGGAAAATCTCGTCATATACGACGGAGACATAACACCGTTAGACAACTACTCTCTAGTGGTGTTATCACAATTAACTACGTAAAGTCAAGAGATAACGTGTCAGATCCACTTACAAAAGGCCTATCTAGAGAGGCAGTTGAAAGATCATCATAGGGAATGGGGTTAAGGCCTAGGACAAGTCATCATGGCGGTAACTCTACCTAGCAGATTGGAGATCCCAAGAGCTAGGTTCAAAGAGATCAAACAAAGTTATGAATGACGGTTCAACATTGTCAAATAACTCAACCCATTCTCGTGATGAATACAACGTTCAGAAATAAAGGTAGGCTTTTTGATGAGTTAATAAAGCTTAAAGCTTTTTAATGATTTGCTAGGTCTGGCAGGATATGACCAGATAGTGTGTCTTTAGGATTACACGTTTAGGAATCACCTATGTGAGTGTGAAGTGTAAGCCGCTTCAAGGGGAATGAAAGTAAAGGCCCATTCTCTAAGCACTCATGAAACCAGGCGGTGTTCATGGCTGAAACGAACACAACCGTGAGAACCATAGATGGTTAAGGATTGATTGTGTGACTTATGTTGTCTAGATATATAACAAAGCTCGACGGTTCAAAGATATCAAATCTACCGATTGATCGAGTATATCCGATATAAGTTCACTACAGAAAGTTCAAAGGGAAACCTACTTTACCAGATGCAATTAATTCTTGCATGTAAAACACGCACACGTCCGTGCATTCCTTTATTTTATAGTCATTCCACATTCATGTGAGGGATTGTTGGTTTTTAAGCTTAGTGTAGCTTAATTTTAAGCTTAGTCTATCTTAATTTTAAACTTGGTGTAGCTTAAAGAGAGTGAATGGAAAATAGTGGGAAAAGAAATGGAGGGAAGTGAAATTTTGAGTTAGTGCACTTTGTCCCTCATTGGAAGAAGGAAAGAAAATCTATGTGAATATATCGAGAAGCTCTTCTTCTAGCTCTTAAAGAGTTGAGAAGAAGGCAAGCCTCGGGTCGTCGTCGTCGTCGCTCGCTCGGCTCGACTTCGGCTTCGGCTTCGTATTTGGATTTGGTCAAAGATTGATTGATTAATATTTTTGGACAAAATTATTTTCAAATTATTTAATTAATTAATGAAAAAAATTCAAATCCGGAATGACCCGCGACCCACGACCCGGTCCGGTCCGATCCGTTTTCTTTCCCGGATTATTTTAAATCCGTTTTTAAATTTTTCGCAATATTCATAACTGTGGCTGTTTTGAAAGGATTCACACCTATTCCAACAGCTATGGTTGTTCTAAAAGGTTGCAAAACCTTTTCAGAAACAGTACGAAATTAGCTATAAATATACCTTGAATCCCAGAATTTTTACTTATTAAAATTTTCTGATCTTCTTCTTCTTCTTCTGCACAAAATATTTCAGTGTATTTTACAGCCTTCGAGTAGTTCGTATTTCTCCGGCGTTTTTGGTACCAACACTCTGGTGAGTTAAATCGTTCTATCCTGGGAGGATATATTCCAAAACCTCGGGTACTTTAGGAGAATAATTTCCTTAAGGACACACTGTGTATTCAGTAGGCTCGATTTTTTCCTACACTGTTTTCAGAATTCATTTTTGACGTTCTTGTTCTTCTAACTTTCTGTTTCTGTATTTTTCATAAAATTTAGTGTTTTTAATTTATTTTACAGCAATACAGATTACTAACACTCTTGTGGTCTGACTTTTCTTCGAACTCCACGCATAGTGTTAGCTGAGTGTACTGTGATGCACTGATGCTCTTATGGAAAATGGCCTCTCAAGCTTTATTGAATAGTCAGATCTTTTGTATCAAGTGTAATACCCTTTTTAGGACATATTTATTTGAGTGCTTAACTTTAAGAAGCATTGTCCTTAAAAGTCTGAACAATCAAAACCATAGCGAAACACACATGCATGCCTAATTAACTTGACATCTTTTATTTTATTGGAGAAGGGAGGAAATGATATGTCCCCTAACTTTGGCTTTACTCGCTTTTAGTACAAATCTGAACAAGATCAAATAAAAAGTTCACAAAATATATTAAAAAACTAAAACTAACAACATTATCAGCAAGGACAACAACAATTCTATATATGCTAAGCTTATATATTGTGCATGAAAGTAGTAAGGAAAGTGTTTAAAGAGCTTACGATAAATGGCATGGATTTATTATTGTGATGATTCGATGATATTCATCTTTATACGAAAGACTTGTATTTATTCCCTTTGTCCTATTTTAACCGTCGGAGCATAGAACATGAAATTCTTGTATGATCACTTGGTTAATTAGCAATAACAACTCCTGATATTATGCGTGTAAAGTTTATTTGTATCGAATGCATACACTAAATTAATATGTGTGATATGTGTTTTCAAATAAACTTATTTTACTTATATCTTTAATATATATTTTTCGCTCAATAATTCACTTAATAAGAGTGAATTAATATGGTTGATGTAAAAATGAGTAAGTTTTTATCCGTGTATACGGTTAAAATCGGACTCACCCGATTTTGTTGATTAATCGAGACCGGGATGGTGGATCGAGGATCTGTTATCCAAACTATATTGCTGTAATAAACAACTAAACCATTAAACTTTCTGAAATATAAACAAAAACAGAAAGTTAGTAACACTAGTTTAACGAAATAAATTCTGAAAAACAGTATAAGAATAAATCGAGCTCACAGAATGCACAGTATGTCCTTAAGAAAATTATATCCCTCAAGTACCCGAGGTGTTAGAATATTATCCTCTCAGGATAGAACTATTTAACTCACCAGCGTGTTGGTACCAAAACGCCGATGTAACAACGAACCACTCGAAGGCTGTAAAACACACTGGAAAAATATTGTGCAGAAGAAGAAGAAGATAATCAGAAAATTTTCTTAAGTAAAAATTCTAGGTTTCAAGGCATATTTATAGATCATTTTGCACTGATTCTGAAAAGGTTTGCAACCTTTCAGAACAGCCATAGCTGTTGGAACAGGTGGGAATATTGCGGGAAAATTAGAAACGGATTTAAAATAATCCGAGAAAGAAAAACGGACCGGACCGGACTGGGTCGCGGGTCATGGGTTATTCCAGATTGAATTTTCGTTAATTAATTAAATTAATTAATTGAATAATTTGAAATAAATTTTGTCCAAAAAGATTAATCAATCAATCGCTGACCAAATCTGAAGGCAAAGTCGAAGCCGAGCCGAGCGACCGACGACGTCGATGGCGCGAGGCTTGCCTTCTTCTCAACTCTTTAAGAGCTAGAAAAAGAGAAATTGAATATATACCCATCAAAAGTCTTTTCTTCCTCCAATATGGGACAATGTCCCTTTGTCAAGGAGGAAAATTCAAATATTTTATTTTTCCTCCATTTCTCATTCACTCTCTTTAAGCTACACCAAGCTTAAAATTAATCTCTACCAAGCTTAAAACCCAAAAATTCCCCACATGAATGAAGAATGGCTATAAAATAAAGGAATGCACGGACGTGTGTGTGTTTTACATGCAAGAATTAATTGCATCTGGATAAGTAGGTTTCCCTTTGAACTTTTCGTAGTGAACTTATCTCGGATATACTCGGTCAATCGGTAGATTTGATATCTTTGAACCGTCGAGCTTTGTTGTATACCTAGAAAACATAAGTCACACAATCAATCATTAACCATCTATGGTTCTCACGGTTGTGTTCGTTTCAGCCATGAATACCACCTGGTTTCATGAGTGCTTAGAGAATGGGCCTTTACTTTCAGTCCCTTTGAAGCGGCTTACACTTCACACTCACATAGGTGATTCCTAAACGTGTAATCCTAAAGACACACTATCTGGTCATATCCTGCCAGACTTAGCAAATCATTAAAAAGCTTTAAGTTTTATTGACTCATCAAAAAGCCTTAATGCTTTACCTCAATTTTTTGAACATTATCTTCATCACGATAATGAGTTGAGTTATTTGACAATGTTTAACCGTCGTTCATATCTTTGTTTGATATCTTTGAACCTAGCTCTTGGGATCTCCAGTCTGCTAGGTAGAGTTACCTCCATGATGACTTGTCCTAGACCTTAACCCCATTCCCTTTGATGATCTTTCAACTGCCTCTCTAGATAGGCCTTTTGTAAGTGGATCCGACACGTTATCTCTTAACTTTACGTAGTCAATTGTGATAACACCACTAGAGAGTAGTTCTCTAACGGTATTGTGTCTCCGTCGTATATGACGAGATTTTTCGTTCTACATAACTCTCCCAGCCCTGCCTATTGCCGCTTGACTATCATAATGTATACAAATAGGTGCCAAAGGTTTGGGCCAAAATGGAATATCTTCCAAGAAATTCCGGAGCCATTCAGCTTCTTCACCGGCCTTATCTAAAGCTTTGAATTCAGATTCCATTGTAAAACGGGCGATGCACGTTTGTTTGGATGATTTTCAAGAAACTGTTCCACCCCCAATTGTGAAAATATATCCACTCGTGGATTTTACTTTAGATGATCCGGTGATCCAATTTGCATCAGTATATCCCTCGATCACGGAGGGATATTTGTTATAATGCAAAGCATCATTTTGGATATGTTTCAGATACCCCAAAACTCGTTTCATTGCCATCCAATGTTGTGATGACCCAGAAAAAGTCATCTCTCATTTTACAAGTCAAAACGGTGTTCCGAGACCTTGAAAACCTCCTTTTATTTTATCTCATTTTGCGTACGCATCCCGGGCATATAGCCGGGAAGCTTTTATATGAAAAACTGAGAAATATGCTAGTTTTTCCTTTAAAATTGAATTTAAGTTGACTTCGGGCAACATTTTGGGTAAACGGACCCGGACCCGTGATTTGACGGTTCCGAAGGGTCCATAGGAAAATATGGGACTTGGGTGTATTCCAGGAATCAAATTTCGAGGTCCCAAGTGTAACGACCCGACCGGTCATTTTGCATTATTGGACCCCGTTCCCCTAAATGAAACTTCCCATAGCGGCTTATTGTGATTTATGACTTGCGGGGACTGGTGGTCCGGAATTCGGAGGTGTTTAGAGTGCAATAGGAACAATTGGTTCCTTAAGGTTGGCCTTTTTAAGGCCAAGTTTGACTTCGGTCAACATTTTGGGTAAACGACCTCGGAATCGAGTTTCGTTGGTTCCGGTAGCTTCGTGTGATAATTTCGGACCTGGGCGTATGTTCGGAATGGGGTTTGATGACCTGGGGGCATTTCAGCGCCCAATATTGAAATAAGAAGTTCCTTAAGTTCATATTTTGGTTTGGGACATATTTTTGTGTTATCGAGGTCCGAACAGAATTCCAAGACCGGGAATTGTTCTGTTATGTTAATTATGGCTTGCTTGCAAAATTTGGTGTCATTCCGAGTTGTATAGGTCGGTTTGGCACGTTGTTAGCGAAGTCTAGAAAACTTAAAGTTCTTAAGTTCGGTTTGGGGTGTGAGTACGAGTTTTAGCGTTATTTTGGGTGTTCCGAAGGCTCGAGCAAGTCCGTATCATGATTTGGGACTCGTTGGTATATTTGGACTAGGGCTCGGGTAGGCCCAGGTGCCTCCCGAGCACCTAACGGGGCTAAAAACCAGCAAAACATAGTTGTTGGTGCACATGTTCTGGTGTGACCGCAGGTTCGGGACAGCTCCTGCGGTCCCCAGCATCGCAGGTGCGATCCCCCAGTGGCCTGGCCAATTATCGCAGGTGCGGATAAAATTCTACAAGAGCGGAGCCGCAGGTGTGGTCTACACTCCACAGGTGCGGGCCCAGGCTCCCCAGCCCATTTCCGCAGGTGCGAGTTTTTTCTCGCAGGTGCGGTCCTCGAGCCACAGGTGTGAAAACACTGTCCAAGCAGTGCGTTTTTATACACGGGTTTTGAACACATTTTCTCATTTCCTTCTTCTTCCTTGGGCGATTTCCTCCATCGTTAAGGCGCTAACGACCTGGTCTTCTAAGGTAAGTAAACTCTACTAAAAAATTAGCTTCATGCATGGATTTCTAGCTTAATTAACTACCTAAATTAGTGAAAATTCAAGAATTTGGGTAGTAAACTAGAACTTGTGATAATTTGAGAATTTTCTGTGAATTGGCTATGAAATCAAGTAAGAATCGTATATTAATGATCCTTAGGCTTTGGGTGAGTGTTCCTTCGAGAATTATTGGAATCCGAGCGTGCCCGGGGTTGAATTTTGGGAATTTCTCAAGAATATTGAATTATGAAAAAAATTAGGATAATTTCCCTATTTTTAGCATGCGTTGATGTTATTATACCGGATTTGGCTAGTTGCGAGTCCTCGGGTGTAGAGTTCGGAGATTCGGGCGCATCCTTGGTCCGAGGGGTAGATTCTACACGAGGTGAGTCTCCTTTCTAACCTTGTAAGGGGGAAATTGTCCCCTAGGTGATTTAAATGCTATATGTGATAATTTGTGGGGGCTACGTACGTACAAAGTGACGAGAGTCCGTACGTAGCGACTATTACTATTATGTCCGGGTAGTTAGGCCACTCATGCCTTGTGTTTTTCATTGATATGAACTTTATGCGTGCTGAATTTACATTTCATATTGCTTACATCCCCAAAGTCATGAAATTTGAGAAAACTTGTAAGAAATTGATCATGGAAGGGTATTCTCTTTTAAGAAAGGAATAATGTATGTGCATGTGACCGCCTCGCAAATTGTATTCCGCGAGCGGAGTGTGATTTTCCCCCATACTTATGAGAGACGCACTTTTGGGACGGGCCGATCGATCTTTCGGCAGTGCACAGAGAGATTGAGAGATGCACTTTTGGGACGGGCCGGTCGATCCATCAGCAGTGCATAGAGAGATTGAGAGACGCACTTTTGGGACGGTCCGGTCGATCCTTCGGCAGTGCGTAGAGAGGTTGAGAGATGCACTTTTGGGACGGGCCGATCGATCCTTCGGCAGTGCATAGAGAGGTTGAGAGGTGCACTTTTGGGACGGG
>ML388351.1:4813-62272 GCA_005239525.1 Nicotiana knightiana | reverse complement strand
AAACAGTTGCACTTACTGAAGAGTGCAGTGCCAGGGTTCAAAGTAAACTTCCTCCTAAGTTGAAGGATCTTGGGAGTTTCACAATTCCTTTATCTCTTGGAAAACAAGAAGTTGGTAGAGCCCTGTGTGATTTAGGGGCTAGTATAAATTTGATGCCATCTTCTTTGTTCAAGAAACTCGGATTGGGGGTTCTTAGACCTACCACAATCACCTTACAGTTAGCAGATAGGTCGCTAATTATGCCGGAAGGAATTATTGAAGATGTGCTAGTTCGAGTGGGAAAGTTTATTCTTCCCGCTGATTTTATTGTGCTTGATTACGAGGCAGATGAGGAAGTGCCCATTATTTTGGGGCGACCATTCTTAGCTACTGGTGGAGCAATTATTGATGTGAGGGCAGGGAAGTTAAAAACGAGAGTTGACGATGAGGAGGTCACTTTTAATTTGTACAAGGCACTTAAACTCCCAAATCATTATGAGGACCTGTGCATGATTATTGTGGTCGACGTGAAGGGGATAGAGCAGAGTCCTTATGTGAATGGCAGTGATCCAGAGGAGGTGGTGTTGCAAGCTGAGGGTGTAAAGATAATTGAGAAAAGAGCCAGAGATGAAAAAGGAGACCCGTTAAGAGCGTGCAAAAAGGCTAGGCTTCATGGGAGAAAGAAGAAGAGAAAGCGCCCAGCCTGAGCAGAGTAGCAGAGTCGTGCCACGACTATAAATAAGGCGCTTGTTGGGAGGCAACCCATCCTGTATATCTTTTATTTTTTTATTTTTTTTAAGTGTCGAGTTTTGTGTTGTTTTTATTTTGCAGAGTAGGGGAAGTCTGAGTACCCAAAGTTGAAGCTGAGGGTCATGTTTGAGCTTAAGTGTGAGGTCATCCCGAATCTAAAGATTGAGGATCACGTCCGAGCTAGGCCCGAGAGGGTCTCAGGGAGTATTTCTCATCCTTGTTTTAATGTTTTTCTTTGTGATCATGCATCGAGGACTATGCATAACATAAGTGTGGGATAGGGAAACTACTTTCTGAAGTGAATTATAATTGTATAAAATTATTGTTTTTTTTAGAAAAATCTTGGATTTTTCCCAACGATGAATCTATTGGACAATTTTCTTGAGGGATAAAGTCCGATTAAAAAAAAACAAAATGCCAAAAAGATTTTTTTTAATTTTTTTAGGATAGTTAGGTAGTATCCCTTGGTTTTTCTTTGGGCACCGGATCTTTTCCAAGGGTGTAGCTTGAACCGGGCACTTAAATTTTTTTTTTTAGAGTAGTTAGGAAGAAACTGAGTAACTTAGAAATACCTATTGACATGTTTGGTGCCGGCATATTAGGTTATGACATACATTCTTCTTTCCCTTGTATTTGGTTTGACTTGTGATGCCTGAGTAAAAATAAATAGCTTATTTTGTGACGCCTTAGCTCAGTTGTTTGAGTTGTAGGCCACATAGTGTGATATTGCTTAATTCTCTCAATTATGTGTGCTTGCTTGACTTGAGAGTTGAACAAAACTGTTGTGATTGAGTCATATGCAATGTGTGAGTGAGGTTTAGTGATTTTCTATGATATCCTGTGTAGTCTACAACTTGCCCCGTGTGTTAATCGAAGCGACATTGTAGTTCATGCTAGTCTAGGGGATGACGTAGGCATTTTTTTTTGTTGATCATGGATGTGCTTATCATATAAGAATTAAAATTTTCATTGCTAGCCCCTTTGAGCCTTTTGACCTTTTCTTTGGTACCCACATTACAAGCCGTACCCTTATTTTATTCTTAAATTGAGATTTTTGCACCTTTACCTCCTAAGGCACTTAGTCGCTAAAAGAAGTAAGGTGAGACGTTGGGGAGTAGCTTTTGAGTGGAGCCATGGAAGGGCCCGTTGGTGCACTAAAATTGTATTCCAAAGTCACTAGCCATTGAATCTTCATGTATAGAGTGTGTGTAGGAAAAAAAGAAAAAGAGAAAAAATGATAGTAAAAGTATGTACAAAAAGATACACATGTAAAGACCCGTAAAATATATCGTTTAAAATAATACACGAATAAGTCCCCAAGTTGTTATAACTGTAGAAATTCTGAAAACGAACATATTTTTCAGTAAAAAGTACCACGGAATTTGAAAGATGAATTTTCTAGAAATTTGGGCGCTATGCGACGCACTATGTGATCTTATAATGTGTATGCGGACCGCATAATGGTCGCATACATGGGCAGAATCACTGCTCAAGTTGAGGACAACTATGCGGTCCAAAATGCGATTGCATGTTGGTTCTGCGGACCGCATGGTTGTCGCATTCTTGCCCATTGATTTTGGTAAGGGAGGTTATGCGACGCTCTATGCAATCGCATAGCGTGCATGCGGACCGCATAGAGGTCGCATAACTGCACAATGTGTTTTAAATGTTGGCCCATCTTGAGGGCCATTCTGCAGTCGATTCTGCGGACCGCGTGTCAGGAATGCGATCGCATTCCTGACCGCACTCCGGTGTCGGGATCCTATTTTTTTAATTTTAAAACCCGACCCCTACTTCATTAAAACACCCCTCCCCTTCATTTTTAACTGATTTCTGAGCAAAAATAGAGAGAAGGGAGAGAGGGTTCTTGAGAGGGAAAGTTCTTCTTCATCAAAAAAAAATTGATTCTTCAAAGTCGCTCAAGCCCGGAATCTATCGAGTTAGTGTTATCTTCTTCACTCAAAGAGGTAAGTATTCACCCCATTTTCCCAAAGTTCTCAGATTTAATTAAGAATAAAACACATTGGATGATTCTTGAAAATGGAGGTCGAACCCATGAATGCATGTGAGTAAAACTTCTTAATCTAGTAAAAAGGGAAGAGGGTTGGGGTAAATTTGACAAGGAAGGGGTGGTAATCTAATGAGGTCACCTAGCGTTCGATAAAATGCTTAAAAGAGTTCGAATTGTATGCATGATTTCCAATTCTGAGTTGAATATGTTTAATTGTGAACTAGATTGGCGGTACTAATCGGTTCAGTGATTTGTGAGTAAAAGTTAAAAAGGAATTCTGATCCCAGGTATGTATGGCTAACTTTAATCTTCGTAAAGTCACCTTGTTGGTTCCGGAACAGTCGCTACGTGTTAATTGTCTGATTATGTGTAAATTGGGTGTTCTAAATATTTTGAGGCATGATGCCATATTCTCGGACTGTATAGCTGAAATTCATGTATTTTGCTATTCGAAAATTGTGAAAAGGCGATTTACTTGTGAATGTTTTACCATGTGTAAGGTTGGTTAAGTACCCTAATATGCCGATATGAAAGATTGGTAACAAACCCAAGTATGTGAATATGACTAAGTGCTAAGAGTTGTGAAATGATATGATAAACAGGAATTTGTGGTTGATTTAATCGTACTACACTGATTGTGGCAATGTCTTATTTGAATCGTCATTTTGGGCAAGATCTGTTGTGAGTTGAAATCGTATGGGTGGGTGGTTGTACTGAGATTGTGTCCTTATGATGAAATTCTTTGTGATTGATTGTGAATTGGAAATGTTGATATGAAATGTGATTGTCTGGTGGAATCGGGTTGCGCGCCGCAACATGAAGAAATAAGGGTGGGTGAGGTAATAAGGGTGGGTGGGGTAATAAGGGTGGTCGAGGTAATAAGGATGGAATGTGATCACGTTGAAATGAAGAATCTATGAAACTTGAATATGTTGTTGTTGGAAAGGAAAAAGGGGAAATTTGTGGAACTTGTGATTTTGATTGTTTCTGTTGTTGTGCAATGCTTGCGGATTCTATTATTGTCTCTTATCTGTGCATTGTTGATCTTACTTAGAGTAAAGTTTGTTCATACATACTAGTACTATTCCACAGTACTAACGTCCCTTTTGCCGGGGGGGCTACATTTTCTTATATGAATGTAGGTGGTTCTATGGCAGGTAATTCAGTCCACCGTCAGTAGTGCCTCCTCTCCACTCCGCAGTTGAATTGGTGAGCCCCACTTCATCTCGGGGCCATGTGTGGTTCATGTCACCTTCTTTTGGGTCTATTTCGTATTGTAAGGTATAGCCGGAGCCTTGTTTCCGGAAAGTATTGTATAAAATCCTATCACTCGTAGAGGCTCTATAGACATAACGTGGGTATTGTACATATGTATTTTGGGTAGTGACAATCGTGGTCCACGTGGTAGAAGTATGTACGTTGTATGTATCTTGCAAGTATTTAGTACCATATGTTGTTAATGATAAGAGGTAGAAATGAATTTAACTTGGAGTTTTATGTTAAGTCTCAAATTTCTAATTCACATGAATAAGGTATATGGAAATCACGGGGTAATGCGTGGGATAGGTTAGGAAAATCCAGGTCCGCTTGACTGGGGCCACCCGAATCCCGATTGAATGTCGGTCTTGTCCTTCGATTTTGGAGCGTGAGAAACTTGGTATCAGAGCCTAAGATTTTAAAGTGTCCTCGGATGTCTCGGAGCCGTGTGTAGTAGAGCCCTTCTTATCGGTGTGTTGTCGACTATATCTATAATTAGGGGGCGACATGGACATTTAGGAAACACCCTTTTCATTGTTATTCTATATCGTGCGGTGAAGTGGAAAGTGAAAATATCCTTGTTTAACTTGTGCTTTGCTAAAATCGACTGTCGAACCAGAATTATGAGGCTAGAGTTTCCTAATGAGTCAGTTATCGAGTGGAAAGAGAATGGTGTGGTGCCAAAGTGTAGGTTTAGTTCCTACCTTAAGGCCTCGAAGATGATTAAAAAGGGGTGTGTTTATCATTTGGTCTGGGTTGCGGACACCACTTCAGATGTGTCTGCCCCCGAGTCCATCCCAGTCGTGAATGAGTTTCTTGAAGTATTTCCGGACAACTTCCAGGGATTCCGCCAGATATAGAGATCGATTTTGGGATTGATGTATTGCCAGATATGCAGCCAATATCTACTCCACTGTACATAATGGCGCCAGAAGAGTTGAGGGAGTTAAAGAAGCAATTGAAAGACTTATTAGAGAAGGGATTCATTCGGCCGAGTGTGTCGCCGTGGGGCACTCCGGTTCTTTTCGTCAAGAAGAAGGATGGGTCGCTTCGGATGTGTATTGATTATCGGCAGCTCAACAAAGTCACTATCAAAAACAAGTATCCATTGCCTCGGATAGATGATTTGTTCGACCAATTACAAGGTGCGAGGTTTTTCTCCAAAATTGATTTACGGTCTGGGTATCACCAGTAGAAGATCAGAGAGGAAGATATTCCTAAGACCGCCTTCAGAACTCGTTATGGCCATTTTGAATTTTTGGTGATGTCCTTCGGACTGACCAGTGCTCCAGCGGCTTTCATGGATCTTATGAATCGAGTTTTCAAACCGTTTCTTGACTCCTTCGTGATTGTTTTTATTGATGACATCATTGTCTACTCGCGGAGTCGAGAGGATCATGCTAATCACCTCAGGGCAGTTCTGCAGACTCTTCATCAGCACCAATTGTATGCCAAGTTTTCAAAATGTGAATTTTGGTTGGAGTCAGTCGCATTTTTGGGTCATGTTGTTTCCAGAGAAGGGATTAAGGTTGATCCCCAAAAGATCACAGCAGTGAAGGATTGGCCTAGACCAACGACCCGATAGAGATTCGCAGTTTCTTGGGTCTAGCTGGGTATTATCGGAGGTTTGTAGAGGGATTCTATACCCTCGCCTCCCCATTGACCAAATTGATGCATAAAGCAATTAAGTTCCAATGGTCCGACGCTTGTGAGAAGAGCTTTCAGGAATTGAAATCAAGATTGACTTCGGCACCGGTGTTGACTTTGCCAGAAGGCACGGAGGTATTTGTGGTTTATTGTGATGCTTCAAGGGTTAGTTTGGGATGTGTGTTGATGCAACATGGGAAGGTTATAGCGTATGCTTCCAAGCAACTCAAGAATCACGAGAAGAATTATCCGACGCATGATTTAGAACTCGCGGCATTTGTGTTTGCATTAAAAATCTGGCGGCATTATTTGTATGGGGTCCATGTGGACGTGTTCTCAGACCACAAGAGTCTCCAATATTTGTTCAAGCAGAAGGAGTTGAATTTAAGGCAGCGACGATGGTTAGAATTGCTTAAGGATTATGATATGAACATTTTTTACCATCCAAGGAAGGCAAATGTGGTGGCCGACATNTCTGGGGGTCTGTCTCTCGACCTCAGACGAGGGAAATATTATGGTGCATAATGGAGCAGAATCATCCCTTGTAGCGGAAGTCAAGGAAAAGCAGTGTATGGATCCAGCATTGGCGCAGTTGAAGGAGGCAGTTTTGAATAACAAGATTTTGGCATTTTCACTCGGTAGTGATGATGGTGTTTTACGGTGCCAGGGAAGGCTATGTGTTCCATATGTGGATAATCTTCGGGAGAGGGTAATGGCGGAGACTCACAATTCCAGGTATTCCGTGCACCCAGGATCTACGAAAATGTATCATGATCTCCGGGAAGTTTATTGGTGGAGCGGTATGAAGAGAGGTGTGGCAGACTTTGTATCTAGATGTCCGAATTGTCAGCAGGTGAAGGTCGAGCATCAGAGGCCCGGTGGGTTGATGCAGCTTATGGAAATACCGATGTGGAAATGGGAGATGATCAATATGGACTTTGTGGTGGGGTTATCTCGCACCCCACGTAGGTTCGACTCAATTTGGGTGATAGTGGATCGACTCACGAAATCAGCTCACTTCTTGCCAGCCAAGTCCACCGATACTGCAGAACAGTACGCTCAGTTGTATATTAAGTAAATAGTCAGGCTTCACGCTACTCCAGTTTCTATTATCTCAGATCGAGGATCCCAATTCACGACTAATTTTTGGAGGAAACTTCAGCAAGGTTTGGGTACTCAGGTAAATCTCAGCACGACTTTCCATCCGCAGACTAATGGTCAGGCAGAGCAGACTATTCAGACGCTTGAAGATATGTTACGGGCTTGTGTGTTGGACTTCAAGGGTAGTTGGGATGATCATTTACCGCTTATCGAATTTGCTTACAGTAACAGCTTTCACGCTAGTATTCAGATGGCCCCATTTGAGGCATTGTACGGAAGAAGGTGTAGATCTCCGATTGAGTGGTTCAAGGTTGGTGAAGCAGAATTGTTAGGACCAGACATTGTGCACCAAGCTATGGAAAAGGTTAGATTCATTCAGGAAAGGGTGAAAACTTCTCAGAGTCCTCAGAAATCCTATGCGGACGTCCGTCGTAAAGAATTGGAATTCCAAGTAGATGACTGGGTATTCTTGAAGGTGTCCCCCATGAAGGGAGTAATGCGGTTTGGGAAGAAAGGGAAATTGATCCCAAGGTATGTCGGGCCATATAGGATTGCTCAAAGAATAGAACAGGTGGCTTATAGACTGGAATTGCCCCCTGAGATATCATTAGTACACCCGGTGTTCTATGTGTCTATGTTGAAGAAAGTGGTTGGAGATCCATCAGCCACCGTGCCAGTTGATACTATTGAGGTTAACGAATAATTATCATATGAAGAGGTTCCAGTTGCTATTCTTGATAGACAAGTCCGTAGATTGAGGAACAAAGAAATTGCTTTAGTTAAAGTGTTGTGGCGAAGTCAGCACGTTGAGGAAGCCACGTGGGAAGCGGAAAATGAAGTGAAAGAAAAATATCCCCATTTGTTTGAATAAGTCTAGTAGTGATCGTGTGAACTGTCATCTCTAAGCAAATTATATTTTATGTTCAGTTTTGTGCAAAAGCACCCCATTTTCCCCTAATTGCTCTACTATTGTAACTTCTCAAGTTGTGCCATAATTTTGTATGTTGTGACTAATTGAGTAATGTGCAACCCCGTGGAGTAAATGAAATTATGTGAAACTCAGGTGATGGTTAAATGATTAATGGAAGAGTATATTGGTAATGATTAATTGAAGTGTATATGACATGTTGAAGTAATTGAATTATATGGGACTTGTCGAGGTGATCAAATTATGTGCAAGGCCATGAAATAACTAGTTATGTGTGGAATTGGTTAAGAAATATGTGTTTCGGGGGCTCTATGGCAGGTAGATAGGCCTAATTACAGAAGAAACTCTGGCGAAATTTTCAGAAGATACCGGAGTTAGAAAAATTAGGAGTTGGCATATTGTGTTTTCAAAACCAAATGAATTTTCCGATCCTCATTCGAGGATGAATGATTTTAAGTGGGGGAGGATGTAAAGACCCGTAAAATTTATCGTTTAAAATAATACCCCGAATAAGTCCCCAAATTGTTATAACTATAAAAATTCTTAAAACGGACATATCTTTCAGTAAAAAGTATCCCGGAATTTGAAAGATGAATTTTCCAGAAAAGACCCCGCTCTTTCTAATTCAAAAAAAAGAGGGGCGAAGCGCCCGTTTGAAGTGGCGAAGGCCTATGCTACAGTAAGATTGGGCGTTATGTGACGCACTATGCGATCGAATAATGTGTATGCGGACCGCATAATGGTCGCATACATGGGCAGAATCACTGCCCAATTTGAGGACAACTATGCGGTCCAAAATGCGATCGCATGTTGGTTCTACGGACCGCATGGTTGTCGCATTCTTGCCCATTGATCTTGGTAAGGGAGGTTATGCAACGCACTATGTGATTGCATAACGTGTATGCGGACTGCATAGTGGTCGCATACCTGCACAGTGTGTTTTAAATGTTGGCCCATCTTGAGGGCCATTCTGCGGACCGCGTGTCAGGAATGCGATTGTATTCCTGGCCGCACTCCAGTGTCGGGATCCTATTTTTCTAATTTTAAAATCCGACCCCCAGTTCATTAAAACACCCCTCCCCTTCATTTTTAACTGATTTCTGAGCAAAAATAGAGAGAAGGGAGAGAGGGTTCTTGAGAGGGAAAGTTCTTCTTCATCAAAAAAAAAAATTGATTCTTCAAAGTCGCTCAAGCCCGGAATCTATCGAGTTAGTACTATCTTCTTCACTCATAGAGGTAAGTCTTCACCCAATTTTTCCCAAGTTCTCAGATTTTAATTAAGAATAAAACACATAGGATGGTTCTTGAAAATGGAGGTCGAACCCATGAATGCATGTGAGTAAAACTTCTTAATCTAGTAAAAAGGGAAGAGGGTTGGGGTAAATTTCACAAGGAAGGGGTGGTAATCTAATGAGGTCACCTAGCGTTCGATAAAATGCTTAAAAGAGTTCGAATTGTATGCATGATTTCTAATTCTGAGTTGAATATGTTTAATTGTGAACTAGATTGGCGGTACTAGTCAGTTCGGTGATTTGTGAGTAAAAGTTAAAAAGTAATTTAGACCCCAGGTATGTATGGCTAACTTTAATCTTCGTAAAGTCACCTTGGTGGTGCCGGAACAGTCGCTACGTGTTAATTGTCTGAGTATGTGTAAATTGGGTGTTCTAAATATGTTGAGGCATGATGCCCTACTCTCTGACTGTCTAGCTGAAATTCATGTATTTACTATTCGGAAATTGTGAAAAGGCGATTTACTTGTGAATGTTTTACCATGTGTAAGGTTGGTTAAGTACCCTAATATGCCGATATGAAAGATTGGTAACAAACCCAAGTATGTGAATATGACTAAGTGCTAAGAGTTGTGAAATGATATGATAAACAGGAATTTGTGGTTGATTTAATCCTACTACACTGATTGTGGCAATGTCTTATTTGACTCGTCATTTTGGGCAAGATCTCTTGTGACTTGAAATCGTATGGGTGGTTGGTTGTACTGAGATTGTGTCCTTATGATGAAATTCTCTATGAGTGAATTGTGAATTGGAAATGTTGATATGAAATGTGATTTTCCGGTGGGATCGGGTTGCGCGCCGCAACACGAAGAAATAAGGGTGGGTGAGGTAATTAGAGTGGGTGAGGTAATAAGGGTGGAATGTGATCATATTGAAATGAAGAATCTATGAAATTCTTGAATATGGTGTTGTTGGAAAGGAAAAAGGGGAAATCTGTGGAACTTGTGATTTTGATTGTTTCTGTTGTTGTGCAATGCTTGCAGATTCTATTACTGTCTCTTATCTGTGCATTGCTGATCTTACTTAGAGTAAAGTTTGTTCATACATACTAGTACTATTCCACACTACTAACGTCCCTTTTGCCGGGGGCGCTACATTTTCTTATATGAATGTAGGTGGTTCTACGGCAGGTAATTCAGTCCACCGTCAGTAGTGCCTCCTCTCCACTCCGCAGTTGAATTGGTGAGCCCCACTTTCTCTCGGGGCCATGTGTGGTTCATGTCACCTTCTTTTGGGTCTATTTCATATTGTACGGTATAGCTGGAGCCTTGTTTCCGGCAAGTATTGTGTAAAATCCTATCACTCGTAGAGGCTCCATAGACATAACGTGGGTATTGTACGTATGTATTTTGGGTAGTGACAATCGTGGTTCACGTGGTAGAAGTATGTATGTTGTATGTATCTTGCAAGTATTTAGTACCATATGTTGTTAATGATAATAGGTAGAAATGAATTTAACTTGGAGTTTTATGTTAAGTCTCAAATTTCTAATTCACATGAATAAGGTATATGGAAATCACGGGGTAATGTGTGGTATAGGTGAGGCAAATCCAGGTCCGCTTGACTGGGGCCACCCGGTTAAGCGTCGGTCGTGTCCCTCGATTTTGGGGCGTGACAACACACCTCCAATTTTTATTAATCTGTGCTAGTGAAAATATAGAAGTGCTTGATTGAAAAAGGGTTATGTTGAATATGAGTTGTGGCAAGGGAATTGGTTGAGAAGAATATGTGTTGATTTGTGAAGGTAGTGTATTAATGTTTTTAGGATGGTTAGTCATTATTCCTAAATATATCCTACATGTCCCTTAGCCTACATTACAACCTTAAAAGTCCTAATTGATCCTAGATTTGACTAACTTAAATTAGTAGAGATCTACACTACGGGCAAGCTTATGGTACGACCACATGATGCATATGAATTCTTTGTGAGAGTGAGTGAAATTTTATTCAATTGTGTGATGTCCTTAAATTATATTCAAAAGGCATATTTGAATGTGGGGACTAGTTATATTCGCTCTTTCGTTTGTTGGTGAGGGCACATGATCTCATGAACGATTGGTAATGTTGTAAACTTTCTTGTTGGGTAGGTGCGTGAATTGAGAGGGCTTAGTGGTTGAAAGTTGACTCTTGAGGTTGGGTGGTTGCAATTAGGTTGTTGGTATGATTGATAGAGTAGTTATACTTGGGCATGTTTAAAAAAGGGGAAGAATGTGAATTTTTTGTATGTTCATACTTGATTGCCGGTATCGATCATAGTCTAGGGGTAAGGTGTGTGATTGAAAAGTAAAATACTCCTTGATAATGAAATTTGTACGTGTTGAAGGGTAGTAGATTGTCCCATTGCTCGAGGCGAGCAAGAGTCTAAGTGAGGGGTTGATGTTTAGCTTAAAGTGTATATATTTCTATATATATCGCCTCATATGTTACTTTTGTTTCAGGAGTTTTAGATGTTAAATGTGATGATTTATATTAATTTGAAGTGTTTTTATGTGTAGGAATGATTCGGGATCAATTGGGGGCGAAACACGCGAAATTAGACAAAAAATGCAAAAACCGGACAAAACAGCGATTTTGGGTGCCACATGCAGGGTTGGGCGCCACCTGTGGCGCTAGAGGCAGAAATATTATTGGGGCAGCGCCCTGGTGGGCGCCCGGCGCTACCCAGGGCGCCGGTGACGAGATTTTTTCCTATTTTTCTCGGAACACGGTTATTTCGGCCCTAGACCTACCCAACACGTATAAAAGCAAGTCTAAGCTTATTTTTGAGGGATTCACGCCACTTTGGAGGAATAATACACACGGAATTGCTAGGTAGCGAAGGATTCTCAGTTTTCTTCATCTTTTTCTAGTATTTACAATTAATTCAACACTTATGCAATTGTTTGATTTTAGCATGAGTGGCTAAACACCCATTATTCTGGGGTTGTGATTTAGCCATGAATATTGTTATTCAACATTAGCTTAACCTTGATTATAGTTCACTCAATATATGATTGTTTCTTTCATTCTGTGTTTAATTACTTAATTGTCTGGCCATCAGTTAGATTCTATATACTATCTATGTTATGTTTGGGAAAGCCGCGTATAGATTAGAGAAGAATTGAAGAGAGCGCGATCTTAACCCTTCAGGGGAACGAATTTGTGGTTAGGATAGGAATATACCTAGTCACCGTGCTTAATTAAATATCGTAATCTTAGTGTGTTCTAATAGATAAATTTCATAGGAATATAGGCGTTAATCTATTGAGAATAGGCGAGTAGTGCTTCAGGAGAAGGCTATGAGAGCATTTATCGATTAATTAGCAACCATGAATGAATTATATGAAAGAGAGAGTTAATTAGAACACAATACGAATGGTGAATCGATCACAACCCTGGAATATTTATCTCTACTGAATATACAACAATCAACTCGTTACTTGATAATTTAGTTATTACTTATAATTTTAGTTTAATATAATCATACTCTTGGACTTTGATTTTGACCGGATTGAATAACAATTTCAATAATTTAGTGAGTAGTTTAATACAAGTCTCTGTGGTTTAGACACTCAATTTATCATTATATACTTGTACGATCACATATACTTGCATGTGCATTTGGGACCAACATCTAGATACAATCGATTTGGAGTCGAGTTCAAAAGGAAAAGCAGTGATTGTGGCTTGATTTTGGTCGTGGGAGTCGAGGTAAGTGCTAACTTTAGCTTGAGGGAATAGGTGTTGAGTCTTATTTTCTATGTGTTTATACCATGTTCAACGTATAGGTGAGGTGACGAGTACCTATACATTGGTGTCAAGCATGCCCGTGAGTCGGAAATTATGAATTATGTGATTTTCATTGATATTTACTGTGTTATAGCTTGAATTTCACTTTAGTGGTTGTTCATTCGGTGGAAATTCTTGGTAATGGATATTGTTGAGTATTTGTTCGGTTAAGAAATCTTATGTAAAGATGTGTACTTGAGCGAGATTGGTTATAGATGTGTCCTTTATCGGGATAGTGATATTTTTACTGTTGTTCCCTTGCCGGGATGTTATGATTTATGATTCATATTGTTGATTTTTCCTTTCCAAACTTCTGCTATTGATATTGTTTGGGTGAGGAAGAGTGTAAAGCACGAAGGGTGATGCCGTGTATTGATTATTGTGAGGATGAGAGTGTAAAAGCACGAAGGGTGATGTCGTGCCATATTATGATATTAAAAGCACGAAGGGTGATGCCGTGTTGTGCCGTTTCTATTTATCATTTGGTGAGGATGAGAGTAAAAGAGCGAAGGGTGATGTCGTGCACTTGCTTTTATTTATTATATGGTGATGATGAGAGTAAAAGCACGAAGGGTGATGTCGTGCACTGTTTTCTCTGTGATTGTTATTTCCTGCTGTTACTTAGATAATTGAACTGTTGTCTTATTTTGTTATTTCTGTTATCTGATATGGTTTCTCCCCAGCATGTTTCCCTTTTTTTCCTTATACTTAACTGGTTATTCTTGTTGTTATTATTTCTTTCGAATATTATTAAATTGCACAAGTTGTCTTGATTGTCGTGTCCTAGCCTCGTCACTACTTCGCCGAGGTTAGGCTTGACACTTACTCAGTACATGGGGTCGGTTGTACTGATGCTACACCTGCACATCTTTTGTTATGCAGATCCCGATACAGGACCCTTTGTACATTCGAGCTAGGAGGCTGCCTTCAGTTTAGTCGAGGTAGTCCTGTAGGCGTCCGCAGGCCTTGGCGTCCCCTTCTACTTCTTTCTTTATGTTCTAGTTAATTCAGAAACATATGTATTTACTTCTTTCAGACCATTACATGTATTATTCATAAATAGTCCGTGATATTGTGACTCCAAAGATCTGGGATTTGGTTATTTTGGTATTTCGTAAAAGCAGTGGATTGAGTTATTCATATATAGTCTGTTTCATTTTCATACTTTTATTTATGAAAAATGTTGTATTTCACCTGTATTCGTCTAATAATAAAGGATTAATGTAAATTTGAATATTCATGTTGGCTTGCCTAGCAGGCTCAGCGTTAGGCGCCATCACGGTCCGACGGTGGAAATGTCGGGCCGTGACAAATGTATTTGATTGGGATTACTTGTAAACCGACTCAGTTTGCTAATAGCACATGCTATATCTGGTCGCGTATAATTTTTGATATACATCAAACTTCCCAATACTCTTGCATAGTCCAGTTGTGAGTCACTTTCACCTTCATTCTTTTGAAGTTCATAACTCACGTCAATTGGAGTCTTGGAAATTTTGAAATCCAAATACTTGAACTTGTCAAGTACCTTTTCAATGTAGTGAGACTGTGATACCTTGTGGAGTCTTGTGAATTCTGATTCCTAAGATCACATCAGCAACTCCTAAGTCTTTCATATCGAATTTTCTAGCCAGCATTCACTTTGTAGCATTTATATCTACCATACTTTTGCTCATTGTCAACATGTCATCAACATATAAACAAATAATGACTTCATGACCTGGAGCGTTTTTAATGTAAACACATTTGTTACACTCGTTGATTTTAAATCCATTTGCCAACATTGTTTGGTCAAATTTGGCATGCCATTGTTTAGGTGCTTGTTTAAGTCCATAAAGCGACTTAACAAGTTTGCACACTTTGTTTTCTTTACCAGGAACCAGTAAACCCTCAGGTTGTTCCATGTAAATCTCTTCCTCCAATTCTCCATTTAAGAAAGTTGTTTTAACATCCATTTGATGGATTTCAAGACCATACACGGCCGCTAGTGCCAATAACACCCTAATAGATGTTATCCTCGTTACTGACGAGTAAGTGTCAAAGTAATCAAGGACTTTCTTCTGTCTATAACCTTTGACAACAAGTCTTGCCTTATATTTGTCAATAGTGCCATCAGCTTTCATTTTCCGTTTGAAGATCCATTCCGAACCTAAAGGCTTATTTCCCGGAGGAAGATCAATCAATTCTCATGTATGGTTATCCAAAATTTATTGAATCTCACTATTGACTGCCTCTTTCCAAAACTCTGAATCAGAAGACGACATAGCTGCTTTAAAAGTTTGAGGTTCATTTTCGAGCAACAATGTCGCAAAATCTGGTCCAAAGGAAGTAAATGTTCTTTGACGTTTGCTACGCCTTGGATCTTCTACACTTGGAGTATTTTCCTTTGGTTCTTCCCGAGGTCGTTTAGGTCTTTCACTTAACGACTCACATTCAGTTTTATACGGACAGATGCTTTCAAAGAATTCAGCATTATCTGATTCCATTACCGTATTAACATGAATCTCAGGATTATCGGATTTATGAACAAAAACCCGACATGCTTTATTGTTTGTAGCATATCCAATAAAAACGCAATCTACTGTTTTTGGTCCAATTTTAACCTTATTAGGTAAAGGAACTTGTACCTTCGCTAGACACCCCCACACTTTGAAATATTTCAAGTTGGATTTTCTTCCTTTCCATTTTTCATATGGAATAGATTGCATTTTGCTGTGGGGTACTCTTTGAGTATTCGGTTAGCTGTAAGGATAGCTTCCCCCCACAAACTCTGCGGGAATCCGGAACTTATTAATAAACAATTCATCATTTTCTTTAATGTCCGGTATTTTCTTTCGGCAATTCCATTGAATTAAGGTGTGTAAGGTGCAGTAGTTTGATGAATAATTCCATATTCCGAACATATTTCTGCAAATGGAGATTCGTATTCTCCACCTCTATCACTTCTNAATTGCTTCATCCTTACTATTAAGCAAATAAACATAACAATATCGAGTGCAATCATCAATAAAAGTAATAAAATACTTTTTCCCACCTCGATATGGTGTAGACTTCATATCGCAAATGTCAGTATGAATTAAGTCTAAAGGATTTGAATTCCTTTCAACAGACTTATAAGGATGTTTTACAAGCTTAGATTCAACAAATATTTGGCATTTCGATTTATTACACTCGAATTTAGGCAATACTTCTAAATTAATTAACTTCCGCAAGCTTTTATAAGTGACATGTCCTAAACGAATATGCCATAAATCATTTGACTCCAATAAATAAGAAGAAGCTGAATTTTATTCATACTGTCAACAACCATTACATTGAGTTTGAAAAGGCTCTCCGTGAGATAGCCTTTTCCAACATATATTTCATTCTTTCTTACAACAACTTTATCATAAACAAATACACATTTGAATCCATTCTTCACAAGTAAAGAAGTAGAAACTAAATTCTTCATAATAGTAGGAACATGAAGAACGTTGTTGAGCGTTAACACCTTTCCAGAAGTCATCTTCAGGAATATCTTCCCATAACCTTCAATCTTGGCTTGGAAATCTCTTCTTCGGGACCAGCAGTAGAGTAAGTCGCAAATGTTTCTTTGACAGCACAAACATGTCGAGTGGCTCCAGAGTCAATACACCACTCCTTCGGATTTCCAACTAGGTTGCATTCCGAAAGCATTGCACAAAGATCATCAATGTCATCATTCTTCTCCACTATGTTGGCTTGTCCCTTCTTCTTATCCTTTTTCAGGAGACGACAATCCGGAGCTTTGTGACCAACTTTTCCACAATTGTAGCAGTTGTCCTTGAATTTCTTTTTGTTCTGCTCCTTAGTCTGTCCAGAATACCTCTTCCTCTTCTTACTTTTTGGAGCAGTCTCCTCAACGATATTAGCTCCCATGATTGTTGAATTTCCACGAGATTTCTTCTCGGTTGTTTTGTTGTCTTCCTCAATCTTGAGACGTATCACAAGATCTTCCAACTTCATTTCTTTGCGCTTGTGCTTAAGATAGTTCTTGAAATCTCTCCACGAAGGAGGCAATTTTTCAATCATTGCAGCCACTTGAAATGCTTCATTCACGACCATACCTTCAGCAATAAGGTCGTGAAAGATAAGCTGAAACTCCTGAACTTGGGTTCCCACAGTTTTGTTGTCTATCATTTTATTGTATAGAAACTTGGCAACCACGAACTTCTTCAAGCATGCATCTTCCGTCTTGTACTTCTTCTCAAGTGTGTCCCATAATTCTTTCGAAGTATTCATCACACTGTACACATTGTACAAGTCATCCTCTAAAGTTTTTCTTCCTCCAATATGGGACAATGTCTCTTTGTCAAGGAGGGAAACTCAAATATTTTATTTTCTCTCCATTTCCCATTCACCCTCTTTAAGCTACACCAAGCCTAAAATTAAGCTCTACCAAGCTTAAAACCCAACAGGATCGGCTCGTATTGTATCATACTGAGACATGAAGATGAGGTACCGAACTCGGGATCCAAAGTGCCAATCGAGATCGAGACCAGTAATGAACGAGATTAAACATGATAGACATCGAGCAAGATGGAAAGCCGAGATATTCATAACCGGTCGAAGATCGTGGCGAAAATCTCGGGATGGACCAAATCAAGAACGGTTATTTAGCTAATCATGAGATTTCTTTATGTAATTAAAACTGTAACATAAGTGGAATTCATCTACTATATAAAGGGGAGTTCTAATCATTTGTAAGCATTTAATTCTGGCATATCAAAGCAATACAACCCTTTTATCTCTTAAATTCTCTTATTCTTCAGTTGAGTTCATACTTCTTAAATATACTCTCAGTTGGTTTGAGGGCGGTCGAGCTCGAGGGCCAAACTACATTTTCATATTGGTTTGCTTTGTTTTTCAGTCAATTATCAACATTAATTAATGTATTTATCAATTTGTGTTAGGTGAAATAACATATCCTTAAAACCACTTATAAATTTAATTGTTATCCAAATTTAAGAGTAAACAATCCGTTTTTTCCTTCATCTACTTAATTGATTGCCGTGCCCGTGAGTAGAGTGGAAAATTGATATTCGACTGAGTTACTTGAATGGTATATTTTACTACGACTCTGATTAAACATCCAAACTGTTCAAACTTCAAACCTAAGTATATATCCAAAAAATGGTGCCTTACAGCCAACAGAAGTTTTGACGAATGAGGAAACAAAGATGTAAATGCAAGGGACACAATAAGTTTCAATTAATTTCACCATTGGAAATAAGAAAGAAATAAAAACAGACAGATGGTGATATGGAAGGTGAGTAGGAAGAAGCAGTAGGGTAATTTTTCCACAAATGGAACAAAAACACATTAAATTCTGTAATAAAGCCAAACACTGACTCGCACGAACAAAGCTGCTTTCCAATACTATTCATACCACTATGGCTTGGCCCCATTATTGAATTTTGAATATTTGGTGTGCGTCTTTGACCCCAAACTTACCGTTTTAGCTTAACAACGACAACAAAATAGATAAACCAATAATTTCTACTCTATATCACCGTACTTCATATGTTCACTTTTTCTTGTCCAATATTTTTAAAAATAGATTTTTATTTTATTTGTCACTTTTAACATATCAAGAAAAGATAATTTTTTCTTTCTAATTATACTCACAATATTAATTATTTATTTCAAATTCATTAAAAATATACATCAATTAATATGGGTATCATCGTAAATTATGCAACTCATTTATTATTTTTTAAGGGATATTCAAAGTTTATAGTAGACAGGTAAAAGTAAACATAGAGAGTACTTTCATAATATTTTTTTTCTTTCTAAAAAGACTATACCTATCTAAATAGAAATTCCACAGACCTTCTAATATCAACTTCAAATCTTGTACAAACAATAATATTTATATTAAAATAAATTCATAAAAGGGAATTGATTTTGATAAAGGCTGATTTGGGTATCAGCCTCTAAAATTTTATATAACTAGTATAATTTGCAAATACCAGCAAAATCGAGCAGTAATGTCAAATAAAAAATAATCTCGTTAGTTTGTCGTTTAGTAGTAAGGATTAATTAGATAAGTACATTAATTGAGCTCCTCTCAAATTCTATCAAGCTTTAACTAGTACTGTAATTTCAAAGCTAATTATTTGTATACGACGCTGATAAACAACCAAATCATCATGAACTTGATAACTTTATTTTAAAATGTACACATTGCTCTAAATAGCAAAGACGTTTTATTTTCCTACTAAACGATCACAAACATGAATTACTAAAAACATCTAGAACTAAGGATATTTGATTCGACACATAGTATATAAGAAATTAACAAAGACATTTGACATTTAAGGTAAATATATGCAAGTATCAAAATCACTTTATTCTCAATAATTAAGTGAGTGTCGACAGAGTGTTTCACATGTTTTTATTTTCACTCTCCTATTAATTTTTTTAATCGAGCATTTGAAATATGTCATTAAGAGTAAAATATATTAATTTTAAAATAATTGTTCAATTAAAAATTATGTCATTCTTTTGCCACAGATTAAAAATAAAATTATGTCACATCAATATCTATACTCTATATACTTATATTAAAAGTACGAAAGTTCTTAACAAAATGTCGTTCAACTTTTTACCCTTTAGAAATATATTTTACACCAAACAAAATAGTCATTCAAATATTGTCTAAAATTTGAGAATGTGATGATCTGATAGCTCATCTTATGATTTAAAACCTAATTTTGTGATCTGAAGCCTTAAAAATCAGGCTTTACCTTTTTCGATTTGCGTGTACGGTCTAGACGTCTTTCCAGAAAGATTTTATGTTAAAAACTGTTAAAATTAAGGATTTTTGCCTAAAACTTTATTTGAATTGACTTCGGTCAATATTTTTAGTAAACATGACCGGATTCGTATTTTGACGATCCATGTGGTTTGTACCATTATTTGGGACTTGAGAGTATGCCCAGAATCGAATTCGGAAGTTCCTAGCCCGAGATATCGGACTTTGTCGAAATTTGAAAGTTACAGGCTTAATGAATTTGGCATGTTTGACCAAAGTTTGACTTTTTGGATAACGAGTTTGTATTTTAGTTCCGGAACCCGGTATAGGTCCAATATTATATTTATGACTTGCTTGTGAAATTTGATGGAAAATGGAGTTGGTTTGACGTGATTCGGATTTCCGGTTGTGAAAATATAAGTTTCAAAATTTTCTTGAAAATCTCATTTGATTTGTTGTTCAGTTCGTAGTTCTAGGTGTTATTTTAGCGATTTGATCACGCGAGTAAGTTCGCATGATATTTTTAGACTTATGTGCATATTAGGTTTGGAGCCCCGAGAGCTCGGGTGCGTTTCAGATAGGCTACAGAGTGAATTGAACTTAGAAATCATAGAATCAGACCTGCAGATTTTGCATTTGCGAGATCTGGCTCGCAAATGCGAACCTCGCATTTGCGAAGAGGCCATCACATTTGCAAGCAGTGGGCTAGGGGGTGGACCTTCGCATTGCGAAGCTTTGGACGCATTTGCGATCCTCTCTTGTTCGCATTTGCGATGACTGCAGGCCTGGGACATTTTCGCATTTGCGAAGAAATTGTCACACTTGCGGACTTCGTATCCCAGATCGCAAAGGCGACATATGCAACTCAGTAAAATAGGACTTAGATGGGACTTTTAGTTCATTTCTCAAATTTTCAAAACCTAAAAGCTTAGAGGCGATTTTTCCAAGACTTCTTCTTCCCCAATTTGTTGGTAAGTAAATCTAACCCACTTTGTTTCAATAACCCATTACATTTTATGAGTTTTCAACCTAAAATCTAGGATTTTCATGGTGGAAATTGGGGGATTGGGTAGAATTAGGAATTTTTTCATAATTGGAATTTAGACCTCGAATTGAGGTCGGATTTCGAATCAAATTACATAATCGGACTAGGGGGTGAATAGATGAATGAGTTTTGGTCCGAACTTCGGGTTTTGACCAAGCGGGCTCGGGATATATTTTTTTAACTTTTGGGAGAAAGTTTGAAGAATCTAAATTTATGCATTGTAATTGATTCCTTTAGCAATAATTGATATTATTGAGTCAATTGTGGATAGATACGAGCGGTTTGGAGGCGAATTCTAGAGGAAAAGTTGTGATTGAGCATTGAGTGACCTTTGGAGCGAGGTAAGTGTTATGTCTAACCTTGACTTGAAGGAATTAGGAACCATCGGATTATTTGCTACGTGAAATTCATGTGAGAGGCATATAAGTGAGGTGCTGAGTACTTATGCACCGCCAAATTATCTGTTTTCCCAGTTTTTTCCGTTTTTCTCATATTTTCTCTTTTCCATGTCTTAATTGTTACATGCTCTAGCTGTGTTCCCATGCCTACTTGCTACTTGTTAGACATTGTTTCCTCCGGTTAATGATCTTAGTTCTTCCATAGCTTCATTATCTCCTATTAATTGCTTGAGGTGGTTTATTGATACATTTTTGTTGTATATCCTGAATTGGTCTCGCTATGTAGTATTACTTATGTGAACTTTCATGATGTACAAGTTTCCTATTTGTTTTGGTTTGGAGTTTAAGTATTGTGAAGGGTTTCTGTGATTTTAATTGTAAAATTTCAATACATACTGAGTAATTAATATTGATATAGCGGGGTCAGGTTACACGCCGCAACAGGTGGAACAAGGGTAATTGATATGTTGTGGTGGAATAAGGGTGAATTGATATTGTATGTTGAGCACGGGTCGCACGCCGCAACAGGTGTAATAAGGGTAGATTTTTTTATGGAATAAGGGTGAACTATGATAGTGTTATTGTGATATGGTGGGATCGGGTTGCACGCCACAACACTTTTAGTTATACTCATTGTTGTTTATGTTATTATGAGGAAGTTAGGGAGGAATATGAGATATACGGTGGGATCGGGTTGCGCGCCGCAACAACCAATGTGTTTATGCTTTCTTTGAACTGTGTTAGCTTTACGGTATCCTTTATTGCACTTAAGGATCGAAATTTTTTGAACGTTGTGTACTTATTTCTGAGAGTGGTAGTTGTCACACCTCCTTTTTTCCTACCACGGGAAGGGTATAATTGAGTTTTTTCACTTAAAGTGACAATAATCAAAACGAGATTATTTATTCAAATTCAGAGCTGTCACTTGGAATAATTTATGGTGTCCCAAGTCATTCGTTTAAAATTCCGAATCGAGGAAGAAATTACTCTGTTTTACAGTCCGCGTACACAGAAATCCGGGTAAGGAATTATGTTAACCCGGGAGAAGGTGTTAGGCATTCCCGGGTTCCGTGGTTTTAGCACGGTCGCTCAACTATTATTATTGGCCTATTTATCTAATTTTAAAACATTGCTTGAAACCTACGTGCATTTTATCCCTTTTAAACCGCTTTTAATAATTCGATTGTTATACAACTAATTATTTGGTCACACATTATGAATCATGTCGCGGGAACCGTACCCACGATCCACAATGTTCTTATTTTATTAAAATTAAATTATGGCTGGGTCTTATAAATGTACCCCCAGATTTTAGTAGTTAATCGCCACGACTACGTCACGGGAACCGTACCCATAGTTATGACAATTATTTAATTGACGTGCCTAGAGCAAACCTTGAGAGTTCAAGTCATTTTCCATACTAATTTTTGTATTTACGTGAGGGCCATAGATTATAGGATTTTATTTGTGTATGGCACACCTCAAATTATTCCTAAAGCAAACTAAAGATGTTCCTACTTTAATCTAATTCGAAATTAGGTATCACAACCACGTCACGAGAACTGTACCCATAATCACAATAGTTTATTAGTTGCGCTTGAAGCATTACTAGTGTATTCATTTTTCATCAGCTATAGTAACTGCGAGATTGGTTCGAGTAAACAAATATCATTTTTCATAGAGAAAATATGAGGAAATCATAAACTGTTTTAAGAAAAATCACATTGAAGGCGTGAATGCAACATGCCTAGATACGGGAAAGCTTGATACGACTTTTAAGACAACAATATATCCCTAACAATGTCAACATTGAAATGAATATTCAAACTATAACAGAATACTTACAAATAAACTCACCAACAGAATTCAATGGACCAATATAATTTCATTCTTAAGTTCTATGGGGCTAACAGGGGATTAATATTCGACCAAGTAAATTGGCAAATGCTTCAAAACAACAAACCCAGCAACGTCATAAAACAAACAATTAAGATTATAAGAAAGGCAACCCAAACTTAGAGAATAATAATACTAGTCACAAGCAGCATGAAGCAACATCTTCAAAATTGATATCAAAAACTCATTTCATATATCAACAAGACCAGCATACACCATTGCACACAATCAGTCAACTTCCTTTCACCTAATTCATCTGGGATTTTTTCAGTAAAAACTTTATTCCCTCCTGTCCTTAACGCTTGAAGATTTAACAACAATCCTAGTTTACTTGATAAAATTCCACTAAGTCTGTTATCAAAAGGGAGAAGATTCTTAGGCTTTTGTAATTGGAAAGTTCAACTAGGATTTTTCTAGAGAGTTTCATGGGGAACCAACACAAGAAACAACAAGGAATTCAAAGGAAACATATTAAAAATCCGAAATGAGAAACTAACTCAAACCTCCCTATAAGGAAACAACTCAACTCAAGAAATAGACTGTGATGTTAGCTTACACTGTGGTATAACTTTCAGAAATGTGGACAAGAAAATACGACGAATGACAACATCATACACTCAGTCCTTTCACAAAATTTCACAATGAACACATAATGATATGAACAACCATGACACTGAATCAATCTATAACCAGAACATGGAGGTTAAATGGGCAGATACAGTCAGCAAATCACACATCAATGGGCGAAATAAAAACTGATTAATTTGAGGCTAAGTCCGACTTGGTTACCACGATTCTCGCTATCTAAACATGCTCAAATATGCTCAAAATAGCGGTAACGGAATATCGAATAACAGATTAATACCAGCAAGAACGGCGCACGCAACACAGTTTCATCACGATTAATTCAAATACTAATCTATCACAGTAATTAAGCCAAATAGAGATCCAAATAATTCACGCTCATGTACCATCTAAGAGATTTCACTGAAAGAATTTGACGAACCCGCAATCAAAATAAAATATAAACTCGAATTGAGAGGAAGTTAAACACAAACAACTACTCTAAAGTCGAAATCATCCAACAAATTCAAATAAGATGAGTGATACGGAAATGAACTTGTTATGCCAAAATTCTCTTCAAAAAAAATCAGTGAAGAAGCAATGAATACACAGGCCTTGACCTCAAAAGTTCAACTCTGAAACAACGACACAAAAAAAGAGCAGAAACTGTGATTAGAACCGCGAACAACAGCTAGAAACTCGACTTGGTATCGTAAATTTCGAATCGAATATGACCTCAAACCAAAATTTCACTCAAATTTCCTTTTTACAGACGAAAATCCAAATTAAAAATAAGAGACAGAATATATTTTTTTTATATCTTTTTTTTTTTGGAACCTCGGAAGAAAAGGAAGAAGAAGAGAGTAAAAGCAAAACCCCAAACCCTAGTTTTTTTCCTCTACTGGTTTCTCTCTCTGAAAATCCATCTGAATTTCTTCCTAAAAACTCTCTCTCTCTGAACATGAGCCCCAAATATATAGAAGCTCCAGAAAACTTTCGTGCTTGCTCTCCAAGCCAATCAATCCGAAAAATTCTTGATTTTATTCTTTTTCGACTAATTTCGGATAAAATAGAGGGGTAGGATTTTAAGGATTCAAATCCTACGGTCCCCATTCTCTCCAAAATTCGTCCAAAAGATGGAAGAAAATCACATGAGGGAGTGAGAATATTCTCTGTTTTCAGAGTTTGCTGAGGTTTTGATGACCTGGAGAGAGAGATGAGGGGGGCGGACCAGCTTACGTGGATGCTGGAAAATACCGTTTCTGGCCGGTGGAGGGGTGAACGGCGATGGAAGAAGGGTTGAAAAGGGGGGGGGGGGCGTTTGGATTGGGGTGTTAGGGTTAGGATTTTTGTTAATATTAGATATATATGTTTATGTGAGGTTAAAGGATAACCGTTGGATGAGGTGGGATGGAGGGTTGGGATTTGAAGGGAAATGGGGCGGGTCAGCGGGTAGGTCCGGCGGGTCAGATGGATGGGGCTGGGTCGAATGTTGGGTCAAAGACATTAGGTAGGGGTGTTTGAAGCAATTGGCCAATTAGATTTGGCCCAGTCCAATTTGAAGCTCAAAGACAACATTTTTTCCTTTTTTTCTTCCAATTATAAAAATTTAAATTGTAGCCCTTTCACTCAATATTTCCAAATTAATCCTATTTGCAAAATTAGCCAACTTACTACTTTATCTATCAATTAGCCAATTAATTACCTTAATAATGCAAACTAATAAAAAAAGTTATTAATTTAGAACCAAAAGCTAAAAATGTAAAATTAACATAGGAGATTTTTGTGATTTTTATTTTCAAATAAAAAAACTAATTTACTAATTAATCCTAAAAATATGAAAATAAAAACTCAATGCAATGCAAGGTATTTTTGACATTTTTCATGATTTTTAACAAAAGTAAACATGCACAAAATGCAAACAATTAACACAATCCTACAAAATTGTAAATAATTGGAAAAAATTTATTTTCTTTAATTTGTAGGAGTATTTCATATAGGGCAAAAATCACGTGCTCACAGTAGTTATTTCTCGCAAGTTACTGTCGATTTCTATTATGTCTTCCTTTTCTGCTTTTATCATATATTCGGCATACGGGTTGTAGTATGAGTGACCCGCCGTAGCCTCGTCACTACTTCGTCGAGGTTAGGCTCGACACTTACCATTACATGGGGTCGGTTGTACTGATACTACACTTTGCACTTTCTGTGCAGATTTTGGTATCGGCTCAGGTTGTTTGAGAGATTAGCTGTCGGATTTGCTATCAGGAGACCCAAGGTAGATCTGTTAACGTCCGCAGACCTTAGAGCCTCTTCTTAGTTTTATCTTTTACTGTTTTCTATTTCAAAACAGTGTATTTTTTCCTTCTTCAAACTCTATTTGTAGTAATCTTAGTAATTCGTGAATTGTGACTCTAGATCTGGGTAGTTGTAAATATTGAAGCTTTTATATTATTCTGTATTCACGGTACTTCATCTTAACTTATTGTTGTTGTTGATTGAATAAAATAAGGTTTAGCTTAAAAATACTCTAACGTGGCTTGCCTAGCAAGTAGAATGTTAGGCGTCATCACGGTCCCGATGGTGAGAGTTCCGGATCGTGACAAGTTGGTATCAGAGCACTAGGTTGTCTAGGTCTCATAATTCATGAGAGAGCTTAGTAGAGTCTGGGGGATCGATACGGAGACGTCTGTACTTTTCTCCCAGAGGCTATGAAGTTTAGGAATAAATTTCACTTCTGTTATTCTCTATCGTGCGATTTTGTTTTCTCAGTACTGATTGAACTCTTCTACTCTTATTCTCTTGCAGATGGCGAGAACACATACCGCTTCTTCAGCTGAGCATCAGCCAAAGCCTCTAGTAGCAGCTCCTACGAGGGGCAGAGGTCGAGGCCGGGGCGGTGCAAGAGGCCAAGGCAGGGGCAGGGCCAGGGCCAGGGCTCAATCCAGAGCCCGAGCAGCAGCCCCATGGCACCAACCGTCTCTCAGGCTAGAGGAGGAGCCCAAATTCCTGCTACTCACACTCTGGAGCAGATGGCTCCCTAGTATCAGACTCCAGCAGCTCATCCAGTCGAAGTAGTTCAACCGGTTGTTGCAGCACAGATCAGTGATGGGTCAGCTATGTCTTCTGAGGCTTCGTGGAGATTGGACAGGTTTACCAAGCTCTTCCCAGTTCATTTCAGTGGTGCTACTTCAGAGGATCCCTAGGATTATCTTGAAAGTTGTCATGAGGTTCTACGGAACACGGGTATATTGGAGACCAATGGGGTCGACTTTGCTGCATTTCAGATGACTGGTTCCACCAAGAAATGGTGGAGAGATTATTTGTTAACCAGACTAGCTAGGTCTCCTGCTCTTACTTAGGACCAATTCTCTCAGATCTTCCTAGAGAAGTTTCTGTCTATCACATTGATAGAGGAGCATCATCATCAGTTTGAGTGTTTTCAACAAGGCAACATGATTGTTACTTAGTATGGGACCCGTTTTGTGGATTTGACTTGTCATGCTCTTCTTCTGCTTCCTATCGAGATACCCGATGGTTTGCTTCAGAAAATAGGGATTCCTGAGTGGAAGTGGGAGTGTATCACTATGGATTTCGTTGTTGGACTCCCACGGACTCAGAGGAAGTTCGATGATGTTTGGGTCATTGTGGAAAGGCTGACTAAGTCAGCGCATTTCATTCCTATGGCAGTTACCTATTCTTCAGAGCAGTTGGCAGAGATTTATATCCGCGAGATCATCCGTCATCACGGTGTTCCCGTATCTAACATTTCTGATCGAGGTACGCAGTTGACCTCGCACTTTTGGAGGGCAATACATCGTGATTTGGAAACGCATGTTGAGGTGAGCACAACATTTCATCCTCAGACGGATGGACAGTCCGAGCATACTATTTAGATCTTGGAGGATATGCTTCGCGTATGTGTTATAGACTTCGGAGGATCGTGGGATCAGTTCGTTCCCCTTGCAGAGTTCGCCTACAACAACATCTACTAGTCGAGCATTCAGATGGCTCCTTATGAGGCATTATACAGTAGGCGGTGTTGGTCGCCAGTTTGGTGGTTTGAGCCGGGAGAGGCTCGGTTGTTGGGTACAGACCTAGTACAGGATGCCTTGGATAAGGTCAAGATTATTCAGGATCTATTTCACACGACTCAGTCCAGCCAGAAGAGTTATGTCGATCCTAGAGTTTGTGATGTTCCATTCATTGTCGGTGAGAGAGTGTTGCTCCTGGTATCACCCATGAAGGGTGTCATGAGGTTTAGAAAGAAGGGCAAGTTGAGTCCTAGGTATATCAAACCTTTTGGAATTCTCGAGAGAGTGGGAGAGGTGGCTTACAGGTTTGCGTTGCCACCGGAGTTATAAGCAGTTCATTCGATGTTTCATTTTTCCATGCTCCGGAAGTATCACGGCGATCCGTCACATGTGTTAGATTTCAGCTCTGTCCAGTTGGACAAGGATTTGACTTACGAGGAGGAGTCGGTGGCTATTCTAGACCGACAGGTTCGTCAGTTGAGGTCGAAGAGTTATCCTTCAGTCCAAGTGCAGTGGAGAGGTCAACCCGTCGAGGCAACTACTTTGGAGTCCGATTTAGACATGCGGAGTAGATATCCCCACCTATTCACCAGTTCAAGTACTTTTCTATGTCCATTCGAGGACGAACAATTATTTTAGAGGTGGAGAATGTGATGACTCGATAGGTCATCTTATGATTTAAAACCTAATTTTGTGATCTGAAACCTTAAAAATCATATTTTAGCCTTCCTTGATTTGCGTGTGCAGTTCGGACTTTTTTCTGGAAAGATTTTATGTTATAAACTGTGAAAATTAAGGTTTTTGCCTAAAACTTCATTTGAGTTGACTTCGGTCAATATTTTTAATAAACAAACTCGGATTCATATTTTAACGATCCTGGTGGGTCCGTACCGTGATTTGAGACTTGGGCATATGCCCGAAATCGAATTCAGAAGTTCCTAGCCCGAGATATCGGACTTTGTTGAAATTTGAAAGTTAAAGGATTAATGAATTTGACATGTTTGACCAAAGTTTGACTTTTTGGATAACTGGTCTGTATTTTTGTTCCGGAACCCGGTATAGGTTCAATACTATATTTATGACTTGCCTGTGAAATTTGATGAAAACGGAGTTGGTTTGACGTGATTCGGACGTTCAACTGTGAAAATATAAGTTTCAATGTTTTCTTGAAAAATTCATTTGAATTGGTGTTCGATTCATAGTTCTAGGTGTTAATTTAGCGATTTGATCGCGTGAGCAAGTTCACACATTTTTAAACTTGTGTGCATATTTGATTTGGAGCCCCGAGAGCTCGGGTGAGTTTCGGATAGGTTACAAAGTGAATTGAACTTAGAAATCATAACTAGTGTGCATCAGAACCTGCAGATTTCGCATTTGCGAGATCTGCCTGGCAAATGCGAGCCTCGCATTTGCGAATAGGCCATCGCATTTGTGAGCAGTGGGATGAGGGGTGGACCTTCGCATTCGTGAAGCTTTGGTCACATTTGCGATCCTCTTTTATTCGCATTTGCGATGACTGCAAGCCTGGGGCATTTTCGCATTTGCGAAGAAATTGTCACATTTGCGGGCTTCGCATCCCAGGTCGCATATGCGACATCTGCAGTTGAGCAAAATAGGACTTAGACGAGATTTTTGGTTCATTTCTAAAACTTTCAAAACCTAAAACCTTAGAGGCGATTTTTCCAAGACTTCTTCTTCCCCAATTTGTTGTTAAGTTATTCTAACCCACTTTCTTTCAATTACCCATTACATTTCATGAGTTTTCAACCTAAAATCTAGGATTTTAATGGTGGAAATTGGGGGTTTGGATAGAGTTAGGGATTTTAGCATAATTGGAATTTAGACCTCGAATTGAGGTCGGATTTCGAAATAAATTACATAATCGGGCTTGTGGGTGAATGGATGAATGGGTTTTGGTCTGAACCTTGGGTTTTGACCAAGCGGGCTCGGGATCTATTTTTTGACTTTTTGGGAGAAAGTTTAGGGAATCTAAATGCATTGTAATTGATTTCTTTAGCAATAATTGATATTATTGAGGTAATTGTGGATAGATATGAGTGATTTGGAGGCGAATTCTAGAGGAAAAGTTGTGATTGAGCATTGAGTGACATTTGGAGCGAGGTAACTGTTGTGTCTAACCTTGACTTGAGGGAATTAGTAACCCTCAGAATATTTGCTATGTGAAATTCATGTGAGCAGCGTATAAGTGAGGTGACGAGTACTTATGCGCCGCCAAATTATCTGTTTTCCCAATTTTTTTCGTTTTTCTCATATTTTCTCTTTTCCATGTCTTAATTGTTACATGCTCTAGCTGTGTTCCCATGCCTACTTGCTACTTGTTAGACATTGTTTCCTCCGGTTAATGATCTTAGTTCTTCCATAGCTTTATTATCTCCTATTAATTGCTTGAGGTGGTTTATTGGTACATTTTTGTTGTATATCCTGTATTGGTCTCGCTATGTAGTATTACTTATGTGAACTTTCATGATGTACAAGTTTCCTATTTGTTTCAGTTTGGAGTTTAAGTATTGTGAAGGGTTTTTGTGGTTTAGATTGTGAAATTTCTGTACATACTGAGTAATTAATATTAATGTGGCGGGGTCGGGTTGCACGCCGCAAAAAGTGGAATAAGGGTGATTGATATGTTGAGGTGGAATAAGGGTGAATGTATATTGTATGGTGGGAACATGTTGCACGCCGCAATAGGTGTAATAAGGGTGAATTGTTTGATGGAATAAGGGTGAACTATGATAGTGTTATTGTGATATGGTGGGATCGGGTTGCACACTGCAACACTTTTATTTATACTCACTGTTGTTTATGTTATTACGAGGAAGTAAGGGAGAAATATGAGATATACAGTGAGATCGGATTGCGTGCCACAACAACCAATGTGTTTATGCTTTCTTTGAACTGTGTTAGCTTTACGGTATCCTTTATTGCACTTATTGAAATTTTTTTAAGGCTGTTGACTTATTTCTGAGAGTGGTAGTTATTTCTTGCAAGTTATTGTCCTCCTTTTCTGCTTTTATCATATATTCTGCGTACAGATTGTAGTGTGAGTTACCCGTCCTAGCCTCATCACTATCGTCGAGGTTAGGCTTGACACTTACCAGTACATGGGGTCGGTTGTACTGATATTGTACTCTGCACTTTTTGTGCAGATTTTGGTACCGACGCTGGTTGATTGAGAGTCGGATTTGCTATCAGGAGACCCAAGGTAGATCTGTTGGCGTCCACAGACCCTGGAATCTCTTCATAGTTTTATCTTTTACTGTTTTCTATTTCAAAACAATGTATTTTTCCCTTCTTCAGACTCTGTTTGTAGTAATCTTAGTAGTTCGTGAATTGTGATTCCAGATCCGAGTAGTTGTAAATGTTGAGGCTTTTATATTATTCTGTATTCACGGTACTTCATCTTAATTTATTGTTGTTGTTGATTGAATTGAATAAGGTTTAGCTTAAAAATACTCTAACGTGGCTTGCCTAGCAAGTGGAATGTTAGGCGCCATCACGGTCCCGGCGGCAGGAATTCTGGGTCGTGACGGAGAATAGTTATTTAATTATTTTTCTAATATTTAGAATAAGAAAATCAACTAAATTTTGTGTATTGGATCCTTTCTTGATTAAACTAGGTAAAACAACATATTTTTAAAAGAGGGGGATTTGCAGTCGTACCCTATATTTGAGCCACTTTTTATCATGTACCCAATTTTTAAAAATTATTGATTTGGTAGCCAACTGACGAAAAATCCGTAATAATATGAAAATTACACCCTTGAAAAAGATATACAACCTGCATCACGCATTAATCGCGTGATCTGCAATCTCATTCGTGAAAAAAGATCTCCTCATCTCCTCTCATTAGCTTTATCAAAACACCATAAACTTGTCCAGATTCATCTTTAAAATCACACTTGCATGAAGTTTTTTCACTTTGAAGCTAAAACTTCATGCTAATGTAGCATGAAGTTGTTTCATGTTGAAACTAAAACTTCAAGCTAATATAGCATGAAGTTGTTTTACATTGAAGCTAAAACTTCATGTTAATGCATGCTGAAGTTATTTATCCAGCAGTCTACAGTTTTGTCATGAGTTTTATCAAAACTTCAGTCTAAACATGCTTAAGTTTTTTAGTTCATTTGAGTTCAGACTAAACATGCTTAAGTTTTTTTAGTTCATTTGCTAAAACTTCAGACTAAACATGCTTAAATTTTTTAGTTCATTTTCTAAAATTTCAGACTAAACATGCTTAAGTTTTTTTAGTTCATTTGCTAAAACTTCAGACTAAACATGCTTAAATTTTTTAGTTCATTTTCTAAAATTTCAGACTAAACATGCTTAAGTTTTTTTAGTTCATTTGCTAAAACTTCAGACTAAACATGCTTAAGTTTTTGTCTTCTAGTATGTAATTTTCTAATGAGTTTTTGCTAATGCATGCTGAAGTTATTTAGTTCATTTACTTAAACTTCACACCCAAACATGTTGAAGTTTTATCCTGAAGTCTATAGTTTTGTCATGAGTTTTATCCGAAACTTCAGTTTAAACAAGCTGAAGTTTTTTAGTTTATTTGCTAAAACTTCAAACTAAACGTGCTTAAGTTTGTGTCTTGCAGTATGTAATTTTCTAATGGGTTTTTTATAATGCATGTTGAAGTTATTTAGTTCATTTGTTAAAATTTATACCAAAACATGCTGAAGTTTTGTCCTGCAGTCTACAGTTTTGTCAATAGTCTTTTGTTAAAGAAGGGTAAAATTATCTTTTTAAAATGCTTTTAACAAGAAAATAGGTACGGATGTAAACAGAAAAATAAAATGGGTATAAGTAAAAAAGGGGCGATCAAATAAGGATCCCCATGCAATTTTTATTGTAAAAGAAGAGTAACGCCCAACATAATTAAAGTAGGAAAGTCTCGTAAAGCAAAATAGAAGGAACATTAATTTTCTTTTCTCGGTCAAAGTAAGGAATAATCTATATTATTATAAAAGTATAACGTCAGATTACAAAAATAACCTTTTAATATTAAGCATAATAACTCATAATAAAAGGATATAATCGGAATTCTAGACATTAACCTTGTATTCCTATTAGCTTTAATACATAATACTACACGTTAGGAATCCTGCATGATTACCTTTAGGAATCTTATTAGTATACTTATTTTTGGGAATAGATATTAGCCTTGTAATTCTATTACTTTTAGGATATACTTCTTAAAAAATTCCTATTATTAATTTAATTTGAACACGTATTATATTGCCTAAATCCATTTAAAAACAGTAGAGTCTATACTATTATAAATGCAGGTATGAATCAAATGTTAGAATACAAAAATAACATTTTAATATTAAGCATAATAACTCATAATAAAAGGACATAATTGGAACTCTAGTCATTAACCTTGTATTCCTATTAGTTTTAGGACATAATACTACACGTTAGAAATCCCACATGTTTACTTTTAGGAATCCTATTAGTATACTTATTTTTGGGAATAGTCATATTAGCCTTGCAATCCTATTACTTTTAGGATATACTTCTTAAAAAATTCCTATTACTAATTTAATTTGAACACGTATTATATTGTCTAAATCCATTTAAAAATAGTAGAGTCTATATTATTATAAATACATGAATATAATAATGATATACCAAAATAGCTCTAAAATATTAAACAAAAGAACACAATAAAGGAAAGGACATAGTTGCATTAACTTTTTTTTTGGACTACAATGATTTCTTTGTTAATAATTTAATATTTAAGATTTTAAAATTAATTTAATCTTGTCTATTGAATTCTTGTTACAAATATGTAGGGAGGTTTACTAAAATCAATTTCATAATAATCCTCCATATTGGTAATACATTACCACTCTATAAAATTTAATACCAAAATTAAAAAAAAGTAATGCTAAACGAACTGCATCAAGCATCGAAATTAAGAAAAAAATCCCACAATAATATATTATTATATTATATTTGAATGGCTTTCTTACTCATATAATATTTTTTTATTAATTTTTCGTGTAATATAGAAAAATATACCCAATTATTAAAGAATAACAAATTTCTTAAGAATATAAATGTATAAGAAAAGAAAGAAAAAGGTTGGTGAGAGAAATACCACTAATGATTTTGTAAACATAAAGATCTAAAAGTCGAACGTCATTGATCTTTTTACTCTTTGAACATAAAATTTATGGTGGATAAAATTATTATCACGGTTAAATATTCAAATATGAGATGAACTAATATTACGAATCTAAATCAACAGAAAATAAATTATATTTATGTTAAAACCAAATAATCATATATTTCAATTAATTATTTAGCAAGAGAATCTAATTAAATTATTTTTTAAATTCATCATATGTGTAAAATTATTTTTCAAGTTTAAAAAAAAAAAATCTTAGGGTACATAAATTTATTCAATAAAAAGAGTGTTAGAAATTTAAAAAAAATAGATCATAAAAAGATTAGTATAATATTAAGAAGGCTATAAAGGTGTTTGGGGAAGCACAATCAGAGCTAAATCCTGAACAAGAATAAGCTTTCAAGACTGTACTATAAAAAATCGAGATTATCCTTTGTAGATGCCTCCAGCGTAATCAAGATAATATTTCTATGTCATGCATTACTTGCAAATGTCAAATCAAGAAACATGATATCGTTAGCAATAAGAACAAGTGGTGTACTAGCAACAATTTAATTATGAGGTCGTACAACTCACTTTAGATTTGATATACCTCTTCAAATAACTGAAATAACCACCACAAATATATCAAATCAGAGCAATAATGCTAAACTTATAAGGAAAGCAAAAGTGATAATATGGGATGAAGCGCTTTTGCTAAGCGTCAAACGAAGGAAATAATCGCCCAGAGTTTTAGAGATATATTGGATATCGATGAATCGTTTGGTGGAAAAGTAATAGTTTGGGAGGTGATTTCTGTCAAGTACGATCGACAACAACAACAACAAACCCAGTTTGATCCCAGCATGTGGGGTCTGGGGAGGGTAGTTTGTACGCAGACCTTACCCCTACCTAATGCAGATAGAGAGGTTGTTTCTAATAGACCCTCGGCTCAGGAAGGGCAAGAAGAAGAAGAGGGAAGCAAGGAAGGAAGAAAAATGGAATAAAAAAGATAAACAATATCCAATAATAGAAACACGGAATACAATACCTGAGACGAACAAAACCACATACCATAATAAAAATCAAAGAATAAGAAGGAAAATGCATGTTACTAAGCCTATCGGTGAGCGCTATAAACTACCTACTAGCCCTCTACCTTAATCCTCGACCTCCACACCCTCCTATCAAGTGTCATGTCCTCAGTGAGCTGATGCAGCGCCATGTCCTGCCAAATTACTTCTCCCTAGTACTTCTTAGGCCTACCTCGACCCCTTCTCAAACTCTCCATGGTCAACCTCTTACACCTCCTGACAGGGGCATCAATGCTTCTTCTCCTAACATGTCTGAACTATCTCAGCCGCGACTCCCGCATCTTTTCCTCCACGGAGGCTACTCCCACTCTGTCCCGGATAACTTCATTCTTAATTATATCTTGCCTGGTACACCCACACATCCATCTCAACATCCTCATCTCTGCTACTCTCATCTTCTGCACGTGGGAGTTCTTGACTAGCCAACACTCAGCCCCATACAGCATAGCGGGTCGAACCACCACTCGATAAAACTTACCTTTAAGTCCTAACGGCACATACTTATCACATAGAACACCGGAAGCGAGCCTCCACTTCATCCACCCTGCTCTGATGCGATGTGTGACATCTTCATCAATCTCCCCGTTACCCTGGATAACTGGATGTCAAGTACGATCAGTAGTTCAAAAATTGACCAAAGCGAAAACTGTAAAAGCTAGCTTGCCAAAATTATACTTATGACCTCAAATGAAAAATATTCAAATGACAAGTAATATAAAAGTAAGAACAGACCCAACATTCAGTGACTTTCTTGCTTCGTGTCGGAAATGAAGAAGAGCATCCAATAAAATATAATTGGTTCCTCTAGAACACTTGGTCATCAACCCCAATGGTAATAGTAGTGCATTTAATAATGAAAATATTTTCATCAATAGATCAAAACACAATTTGTGCAAATTACATTATATAAATTAAAAAGCTATCTTAGCTAGCAGAAATGAATATGTTGATCAACTAAATAAAAGGTTGATTGCTAAGTTTTATGGTAAAAATAAAATATTTTTCAGTTTTGACTCAGCAGAAGATGATACCAACAATAATTATGAAGAAGAATACTTAAATATTTTAATACCAAATGGCCTTCTAGAGTATATATATGTTGTCAAGTTCATTATTTCTTAAAGTATATTAGCGTCACCATATATATAACAGACTAAGTTAAAATTGATCTTCCATTGAATATAGGTTGATTTTGAAGAAAAATATGCTTGTGATGTTACTAAAAACTTAGATCCGCTGAATAGCTTATGTAATAGTACACATATAGTATATAGAAGTGTTGACAATAACGTCATACATGCAGAACTTATGATACTGGTCAATATACTTCTAAGTATGTGTTTAGTCCCAAATTAAACTTTCATCTTCCGAAACTAAAGAATATCCTTTTAAATTTGTGTAAAAATAAATTTCAGTATGTTTATATTTTGTAGTTATAATAAATAAAGCATAAGGACAAACATCCTAAATATTGAACTATATTTACCACAATATATTTCCTTACACGAATAATTATATTTTTCATTTTCAAGAGAGATATCAATATTGACAACAAGAGTTCTGCTTATAGTATAGTAACCAAAGCATTTATAGGAAACATATACAAAAAAACATCGTTTATAAAGAAGTATTCGGTAAGATACCATCGCATTAGATACTTTTAAACTACAATACATAATTACAACAACAACATACCCAGTAAAATCTCACTAATGGGGTATGAGAGAGTAGAGTGTACGCAGACCTTACCCCTATCCTTTTGGGGTAGGGAGGCTGTTTCCGGGAGACTCTCGGCTCAACAGGAGAGACAATAATATCAGAAAAGAAACAAGAGAAAAGACATGTAACAACAAAATATGCTAGAAAGAAAATAACAATAATGAATTAGTGAAAGGACAATAACACAAAACTATGCAAAACAACAATGTGAACACAACATAGACCGCTAACAAATCTAAACAAAACTCTATCAGACTACCGGGTACAAAGAGGGAAGAACTCTCGACTACCCCCTAGCCTACCGCCCTAATGCTCGACCTCCACATGTTCCTATCAAGAGCCATGTCCTCGAAAATCTGAAGTTGTGCCATGTCATGCCTGATCACCTTGCCCTAATACTTCTTAGGCCACCCTCTGCCTCTTCTCGTACCTGCCAAAGTCAACCGCTCACACCTCCTAACCGGTGCATCTAGGTTTCTCCTCCGCACGTGTCCGAACCATCTAAGTCACGCTTCCCGCATCTTGTCGTCGAGGGGAGCCACGCCCACCCTCTCCCAAATATCTTCATTCCGAATCTTATCCAGCCTAGTGTGCCCACACATCCATCTCAATATCCTTATTTGTGCTACTTTCATCTTCTGGATATGTGAATACATAATTATCTACTTAATATGACTAAAATTGATCATTTATGTAAGTTGTGATAATATCCTTTCAATTTGAATTCACGTATTATGTTAATTTAACAATATTTTTCGGCATTTAAATTATTGTTGTAGTATTATATATAAGATTTCTCTCATTAATTAAATTTATTATTCTTTTATATAAATAAATATTTAGACCATAATGTATCATTATAGATACTAGTAAACTAAAGTATAACTAAATCAGTATCGTGCGATCGAGACACTAAATGTAATAAAACTATAGTTTATCTAATTTAAGTAGTTTAAGGTATTGGTTCTGAAACTATAACATTTTTCCTTCATATGATAAATAATAATCTCTTTGGATCAAATTTACCAACTGAAATAAGGAAATGTATAAAATGTTAAACCGAACAGCATTATTAATGCTCTTTTTTTTTTCTTTCCAAAAAATAGAATAGACAACTGTGAAAGCAAAGCACAACCTTTGACCAACTATCTCTCTTCCTCTGCAACGACGACTATCACCATTCTTCCCCTTAGACCGTTGAATTTTATTATATACTACTATTCCATATTATTATTGAACTTTAACAAAAAAAGAAAAAGAACCACAGAAAGAGAACCATTATTACAGTTTCTTCAATATCTGTGATTATATGCCATTCTCAATTTTCCAAGAAAGTTCAAGAAAGTAAAAAATCTTTTCTTGAAGCTTTTTTGTTGATCTCTTTGTGACGTTTGCTTCAATTATACTGTGCTCTCTGCTTCTTTTGGGATTAGGGTTTTGATTGCTTTTTCTGGGTTTTTGACTGTTGAAGATGTGGTATGTGAAGTTGTGAGTGATTTATAATGAGGAAAATCTAGGTTTTAGGTGGTGGCGGTCGTGGTGAATTGGACTGGGTGGAATAATGGATCAATGGATATTGGGGATCTTGGGCTTTGTCTCAGCTTTTCTTTGCTTAATTGGGCTGCTGTTGAATCCTGTCTCTGCTAACACTGAAGGTCTGTTCTTTTGAGTTTACATTTTCAGACTGGCTGATTCAGATTAAGTTGAAAAGATGTTGATTTTCTGTTTTTATTTGCTTAAACAGATTGACTGTTTAATAATTGGAGTTAAAAATGGGTATATTCATTGCATTAAACAGTTGAATTGCAGTTAATTAATCTTATTCTGAGCTTAATTTGTGAATCATTGTGTTCTCCTGGTTATTGCTTAGATATGGGTTTTTTTTCCTGTTTGGGGGGTTTGGGGGGAGGGGCAGAAAAAAAGACCAGTTTGAGTATAACTAATAATCCCTCCGTTTCAATGCGAATCCATTTGAGTGGGCACGGAGTTTAAAAAAAAAAAGACAACACTTTTGAACTTGTGGTGTAAAATGAGCCACATATATTTTGTGTTACTATAAATTATTACATAAAAGTAAATTTTTTCTAAATAGGGAAAGAGGTCATTCTTTTTGGCACGGATTAAAAAGGAAATAAGTTCACATAAATTGAAACGGAGGGAGTAATAGAAAAGTTGTTATTTTAATGTGCTTGGATAAGCTATTTATTTTACTATAAGGAGGTTAATTTTATTGAAGAAGCAGTCTTTATAAGGTGATGAACTATTGGTGCTTATTAATTACTAAGGAGGTACATGGAAAAGATAATTACTGATTATTAATCACTTCATGTAAAACAGGTGATGCATTGAATGCGCTGAAGACCAACTTGGCTGATCCTAACAATGTTTTACAGAGTTGGGATCCAACCCTTGTCAATCCCTGTACTTGGTTTCATGTGACCTGCAACAGTGAGAATAGTGTAACTAGAGTGTAAGCTACAGAAAAACCTAGGTTCTTTCCTGATTTTTCATGCTATGGGATTAATTTATCAATTTTAGCTCAATTCATCTTATATGCAGTGATCTTGGTAATGCAAATTTGTCGGGTCAACTCGTTCCGCAGCTTGGTCAACTACCGAATTTGCAGTACTTGTAAGTTAACATTTCGTCATAATTGAACCGGTTTTCCGTAGTATTTATGTTTCCTTTGCTTGTAGTTTATTAGCAAATTGTCATAATGGACATGTGATATATGCATCTATATACCCGTGTTAAGTCACTAGTGTTTGTGTACTCCGAGTAGATTGTGATTGGATAAGTTTAAAATAATCCTAAACAGGTACCAAGAAAGTTAATGTTAGTGTATAGCTGTTTGTAGGAACCGATAAATCTATTCAAATATTGTGATTCATGAATGATCTCTCTCAAGGACCGGGAATATGAAAATTGTAAGGGTTAATTTCTTCTTCATTCAATTTTCACTAGTATATGGTGCAGTAGCTTTTAATTATATTCAACCCTGACAATCCTTATGGTCGAGAAATTATGATATGGTGAGTACCACTTTCAGTTATGTTGGTGATGATTTATGTGCGTTGAGTGGGCACGATAAGATATGTTGTTTCTTGTATGTATAGATTATTGAACATTATTGAACTTGTCAGGGAACTTTGATTCGCTCCAACGACTTGATATCCGCACCCTAATTAAGAGAAAATGTTCATCTTTTTCTAGAGGTACTAGAATGTATCTAGTGGATAACAACAACAAACCCAGTAGTTTCCCACAAGTGGATAAACCTACATATTCCCTTGATCCAAGATGATGTACTTCTTTTAATTTGTCAAAATCTACATGATACTTCCTCTCAAATGGCAAAGTTACAACGTTCAAGAATTAAATTACTGCAATGATAGTCCCTGTTTCCAGATATTTCAGCTATTATTCTATATTAACAATCTATGTGAATTCACTTCTCTTATAAAACAAGTACTTATAATGCACTTTTCTAAACTTCAGTTGTCTAAGCTTAGTTAGACTGAGAAGGAGGGGATTTATTTGACAGTAGAAACACATTCTATTTGTCCTTTTGAGTTTGCACTATTAGGCTATGAGTATAGTGTTAATAATTTCCATGTTTTCCAAATTCTCATGCCAAAATGTATCATTTCTTTATTTTGGTTGGGAATATTTTCTCTGAGTTAATTCATAAGAAATGTGTCGTGATTGTACTTCCACTTTGGTTAACAAATTTTATATCTTATGCACCTTTGAATTGGTCGACCAATGGAAGCTGATAGGAAAACGCCTCTTCTGCTTCAATTATATTGATTTTAACAAATCCATATGCTGGTGATACCGTTGAACATAGAATACTTAAAACTTTCTACATATTGCTTCATTTCTTGCTTGCTAAGCTGATAGTTGATTATGCTACTCTCAAATTGGTCGGGAGACTTCTTCATTTCCTTTATCATGATGATAATCCTATCTGTAGATTGTAAAAGCAGTACTGTAAAAGCAGTCTCCTGTGAAATAGCTTAATCTTTCATAACTTTTGTTTGAAGTAGCAAGATGAGTGAGTGAACTGAGAGATGCTGTAAGCAGTACTGAATATTATTTCCATGGAGAGAATCCCCTCCGCTGCAAATGTTCTCTTTTTCACTTCAAACTCATTGTGAACCTCCTTTTTCTCTCTCAAAAGGTGTAGTGTGTGGATGCACTTCTTAACTTCTGCTACATTGCTATGTATGGGTTATGTGATAGCCCTTTATTTTTGCAGATTGTGTGGTCAGGAAGTTGCTGAACTAATTGCTTACGACCTCTTTTCCTAATTTCAGGGAACTTTATAGTAATAATATAAGTGGAAGAATTCCTTCTGAACTGGGGAATTTGACGAATTTGGTGAGCTTGGATCTTTACCTGAACAGGTTAAATGGTCCAATCCCTGACACATTGGGCAAGCTTCAGAAACTACGTTTCCTGTATGAGTTATACATCCTTTTACCTCTTTTGCTGTGTGTTTGTTTTTGGTCTTCTTTTCTTTTGCTGAATAGTTTCTTAAGCCTTGAGCTTTTATTTTCTGAAGATTTTGCTTACTCAAAAATGGCACCTACTATTTTAGCAAAAGTGAAAGTTGCTAATAGATTAGAACCTTCATTTCTCTTGTTTAGTTATTTGGATAATGGGGATGGACTTGTCTTTATTGGCCAAGTGGCAGAAATGTCTGCATGAAGACATGAATTTTTCTTACACCTGAAGTATCAAGGCCAATTGGAGACAGTATCATAATTTCTAAACACAAATTTTCTATGTGGCTTATATTATTCATATTGAGGGAGAGGATGCGGAAGAAGAAAGCTTGAAGCAGCTCATATCACTACCGAAACTGGGTGTCTTAGGGTGTCCGAATGAAGGACACGTGTGCCTGAGAATTCAAAAAAAAAGTTACAGGATTAGACTCACACGTGCTCGATGTGTGTCTGACGCCAGTGCTTGACAATGAAATTTGTGTCCCGTGCATCACACTTTGTTCGCAATTGTCCATTATTTCCTGGCAGGCATTGTTCCTATTTCCCTTATATAGGCTGGCAAAAGGTTAGGTGGATATGAGTGGTCAATAAAATTGCGGTTGCTGCTCTGTATCACTGCCGTTGCTTAACAGGATAGAAAATTTACATGCTATTCTTCTTATTACCTGAAACCCTGAGAATGTTGATAATTCCTGATTGCATATACACAAATAAAACTCAACCTGCAAACAGTGTTAAAAAGCTTTCTGGGATATTGGACATGAATTTGTAGCATCTTTTGATATTCCTATTTTTTCTTCAATACTCATGTACTTACCATCTATATGGCACAGATGGACTGATAAATCAGCTGAGTCCTGTCTGCTTAAGTTTGGTCTAACTTTTTTCTTATTTTTTCTTTGCCAAATTGAAGGAGGCTTAACAATAACAGTTTGAGTGGACGTATTCCCATTTTGCTAACCACAGTCATTTCACTTCAAGTGCTGTAAGTATAAAGCTGGTGCCCTTTTTATCATGTGCTCCTTTCACTATCAGTGTTTTCTAATTCTTTTGGGTGCTAATGGTCATTTCTCTCAATGCAGTGATCTGTCAAACAATCAGTTAACAGGACCTGTTCCAGTCAATGGTTCCTTTTCGCTTTTCACTCCTATCAGGTCTGCAAAAAGCACTAGTTTATATTTAAGTTCTGACACTGGAATCTTGATAAAGAAAATCTAACATCTGAGTGTCTATATTTCAGTTTTGCTAATAATCAATTGGATATTCCTCCAGCTGCTCCACCTCCTCCTATTTCTCCGACGCCCCCTTCTTCAGGTTTGTTGAAATAATTTATCAAAAACTAATTTATGCTTTTTATGGGTTAAGAAGCTGTGGTATCTCNCCCCCCCCCCCCTCTCTCTTTTTTGTTTTCCTATTTTCTTTGGTAGAAGACCTTTACCTTTGATCACTAGGAGCGAGGAGATATTGGGAAGAAGGAAGGGGAAGGGCTGACTGCTTTGGGGAAGAAATGAGCCCCTAACAAGATCTTTCTTTTAAAAGCTATTCGTTTGCACATTATAATAGTTGTTACTGTTCTAAAAGCATGTTTGGTCAAGCTATCAAAATCAGCTAATTTTGAGAAGTACTTCTATTAAAAGTGCTTTTTTTTTTGTTGAAAAAACACTTATTAATGTTAATGAAGTAATGTATTTAATAGGATATGAGCATTATTTAAAATATTAATATTATTTAAATAGAGGAATGAGCCAACATATTATGATTTCTTACTTTTTATTAGTTTACCAACTCTTAAATTTAACTTCTTTATGGAATATGCCTACAAAACAAGTAGAGAAGCAAATCTAAACCAANGTTTTGTTTTTTGAGCAAATCTAAACCAAAAATTACAAAAAAAAAAAAAAAATTCATGTAAAGGATATTACCGGTACTCTCATAATAATGATGTCAAAGAAAATAGAGCAAAATGTGCGTTGAATCCTATATTTGGCTCAAAAAACAAAACAAAACAACCTTCTTTTTTTTTTTAAGAATCAAATCCTACTTCCAACAGCGCGCATAATCTTATGTATTTAATGGTCTTACTTCCATTTCTCTCGTTAGGTTTCTGATAGTATAACTGATATAGATAAAATAACAATATGAAACTTTAATGGATATTTCTGAAAACTAGAACGTTGCGTACTAATTAAAAATGGTAAATATAAAATTTTGATTTGGGTATTCTTGTCTTACAAAATCAAAAGCAATTATTTTTGGGAGAAGCTACTTTTTGAGCTTCTGCTTTAAAGCTAAAAGACTCAAAAGCACTTATCTCTTCACCAAAAGCTTAGCCAAACACCTAAATTCTCTAAAATAAGTTTTTTATTTATATAAGGCACTTTTGACCTTTCAAAAGTTTGGCCAAACATATTATAAGCGAGATAAGTATTTTGCAGGTGATTTTTGGATTATCTACTGCTAGATAGTTTGTGTAAATAGATTAGACTTACATGTGATAAAGAAGTGTACGACATCCAGGATGTAACTATATACATTGAATGTTGTGACTATAAAAGGACCCAAACATAAGAAATTTATCGTCGTGCTTTCTGTCAAATTCTTTCCCCTTATCTCTTGTTTCTCACATCGTATCAGAGCTTTGGTGAGAATTTAGTTGCGGTGCATTTACCAGCAACTTGGGGGAGAAAAATCCGACCATGAATGCTGTCCAAAGTTATCCTTGTCTTCCGTTAGTGCTGTACATAAACCACTACCACGAAGAGGCCGAATAGCAAACAGTTACCAGATTGATGTAAATAAATTGAGGGATATCAACCTAAATCTACATCTTTTTTCTTTTGTTTGCACGTTAGCTTCACAACATATTCCTAGGCGTGAGCCATTTAAAAAGAACATATTCCTACAATATCCCTTTTCTTAAAAGTTTAGAACTGTCTGTGTTAAGTTTTAGTCATCCATCAAACAATTATTACAACTTAAAAATTGGAAATACCTAGGTGTGGGCAACAGTGCAACCGGGGCGATTGCTGGAGGAGTTGCTGCCGGGGCCGCTCTTCTGTTTGCAGCTCCTGCGATTTTGCTTGCGTGGTGGCGCCGAAGGAAACCACAAGACCACTTCTTTGATGTTCCTGGTGGGAGGCCTCAATCAAACATCTGAATTAGTTTTTTGCTTTTAATTTTAATTTAATGTGTTCTCAAAATTTTTACCTTGTTTTGCAGCTGAGGAGGATCCAGAAGTTCATCTTGGACAACTCAAAAGGTTCTCCTTGCGCGAATTACAAGTTGCAACAGACAATTTTAGCAACAAGAATATACTTGGTAGAGGAGGGTTTGGCAAGGTTTACAAGGGTAGGTTGGCTGATGGCTCTTTAGTTGCGGTTAAAAGATTAAAAGAAGAGCGTACTCAAGGCGGGGAGTTACAGTTTCAGACAGAAGTAGAAATGATTAGCATGGCTGTGCATCGAAATCTACTTCGTTTATTGGGCTTTTGCATGACAGCAACTGAACGGTTGCTTGTTTATCCATACATGGCGAATGGAAGTGTTGCTTCGCGCTTAAGAGGTATCACTTAGTCTGGAATTTTCTGTATTTTTTATCTATTCCTCCTTCATTTAGTCAAAATACATCAGCTCAAGCACTCGAAAAAGCTAAAATCCAATAACAATATTTATTTATTTGTTCTTTTTCATTCTCAGAAAAATGTTTATTTATTCTATTTTGGAATAAAGTTATGGTCTAGTGATAAATTGGAAGAAGTTACTGCAGAGGTGTAGATCATTGTGTAAACTTGACATTATTTGATTGTAGTGGCTGTATTAGTAGTTAGTGAGTTATAATGATGAGTATGAAATCCTAGTGTGAAGTTGATGTTTCTTATTACTCGTGTTGATGTTTCTTTTCCTTCTTGTTGCCATTACTTTTGTCACTCGTTCTCCAGCTGAGGGTCTATCGGAAACGGCCTCTGTGCCCTTCTAGGGTAGGGGTAAGGCTGCGTACATCTCACCCTCCCCATACCCCACTTGTGGGAAAATGCTGGGAATGTTGTTGTTGTTGTTGTTGTTGTCTATCAAGCAATTTCACAAGGGTTAACATCCTTGATATCCTACCAAACGTTATGATATCTATTCAAGTTTTATCATCTAAATTCGTAGGGTCAGGAATAGAAAGCAATTCTCATTTGTGCTTGAAGCACACAATACCAATAAGTAAATTCTGTTCAAGCCGAAATAGGAAATTGCCACTAGTTTACTTAACATCCTGAATTTGTTCTTACGGGGAAATTGACATTCTTGTAGAGCGGCCAGAATCAGATCCACCACTCGAGTGGTCAATAAGGAAGCGTATAGCACTTGGATCTGCAAGAGGCCTTGCTTATTTGCATGATCATTGCGACCCTAAGATCATTCACCGTGATGTCAAAGCTGCAAATATATTGTTGGATGAGGAGTATGAAGCAGTTGTTGGGGATTTTGGGTTAGCCAAACTCATGGACTACAAGGATACTCATGTTACCACTGCTGTACGTGGTACAATTGGGCATATTGCCCCTGAGTATTTATCCACTGGTAAATCTTCAGAGAAAACGGATGTGTTTGGCTACGGAGTTATGCTTCTGGAGCTCATAACTGGGCAAAGGGCTTTTGATCTTGCTCGACTTGCAAATGATGATGATGTCATGTTGCTAGATTGGGTAAGCATTTACTAACTTCTGTACATGCTCTAGTTGTTCTAATTCTAGCTTATCTGTAGATCTTTTCTGATAAATTCTGGAGACCTCAATCATTTTTTTCCTCTTTTATAAGTCAAAGCTTGATTTTCTTTGTAATTGCCAGTTTTTGTCGTGCAACTGACTTTTAAAATGGAAGTGAGCATAGGTGAGAGGGACCCCACTTTCCTGCATTCGTCTCCCTACAAGCTGAACACCATCGTTTCTGTACCCAACATGACGAAAAGCTGATTTGTAAAGCGTACATCATTTCTTATCATTAGTTCCAAATCATACAGACAACAACCCTACTACGCGAAATGGGGACGAGCGGATAAGCGAGTAAGCGAAACTGTCACTTCCTTTCCCTCTTATATCCCCAATCCCATTTCTGTCCTTTTCTCCCTTCCGTACCCCTGTATCTAACCCACATCCACTATACTCCCCTCGACGACAAATCTCAGATTCTTCTCATCTCCCTCAGTCTTTACACACAATACAAGCTCATAGTTCTCTTTCTTTCTTCTCTCAAGTCTCAAGGCTGCGAATTTGTGTCTTAAAGTAATAAGTATGAATTTATATTGTGAGCTTTACCTTATAAAAAAATTATTGTGAGCTCTAGTAGGGCTTACATTGCAGTTTAGCATGTATGATTTCAGTTATTTTTTATATTAGATCATTCAAAACATCCAGGTTTCCAAAATAATATTATGCATGTGACTTGGATTTATGCACACTCTGTATTCTTTTTGTTTTTCTAGAACTTAACAATTTTTGCTAAAATGTTTGTCACATTTGTGTTACGGTCAGGGTGGATAAGTTTTATTATCTTAAAATAGCAGATTGTTCGACAACTGATCTTTAGTGTGAAAATTTATTTCTCCCTTTGGTTAGCAGAAACACTTATCTTGCATATCCCCGCGCCGGAAGATTCAGATATTCCTTCCATGCCAAATTGACTGTCGCTTTTATGCAGAGAGAACTGTACATATTCTTTTTTTGTACTGAATTGCTTGGCTGTTTCCTCTGTATTTGGTTAGTGTTGCATTGGAATGTAGGTGAGGTAAAGATGCACTTAGCGAGAGGGGATTCCTTTGGGAGGATCCTCGAGAAAAGGAACTCTTCCTTGAGGAGTGAGAGAGGACGACAAGCCTTTCACTGTGGTTGAAGTAACTTGAACTATTAGAAAAATGAAAGACAAGTTACTACTCGAACTCGGAATAAATAAAGTGACTTCTGAACTGGGAAATTCAATGCGATTCAAATATGAGCAGAGAACCAGGAGCCTCATGCTCTCCGGTTTTCTGTCTTCTCAGTCTCCCATAGCTTCTTTGGGGAATGCTTTCTTATTATTTTGATGAAATTAATAATTTGGTGACGTGATGAGGTGTTTTGTTGTAAATGACAGTCATATGAATGAATGGTTATGTACCTTAGTTGACCTCAAAACATTGGCTGAAATTTCAGGTCAAGGGACTTCTGAAGGACAAGAAGTATGAAACATTAGTAGATGCAGACCTTCAGGGTAATTACGAAGAAGAAGAGGTGGAACAGCTTATTCGGGTAGCTCTTCTCTGTACAGGAAGCTCGCCAATGGAACGTCCAAAGATGTCAGAAGTGGTCAGAATGCTTGAAGGTGATGGCTTAGCTGAGAGGTGGGAAGAATGGCAGAAAGAGGAGATGGTCCGTCAGGACTTTCCCGCCCACCACCCTCACACTGATTGGATTATCGCAGACTCCACTTATAATCTACGACCTGATGAGTTATCAGGGCCAAGATGATCCATCTTTCTGCAATTCTGCCAGCAGCACATATAGGACTCATTATCCTCTTTGTATTTGTAATTGCCCAATTTTCATCTTTGTGCATATTATTTTCCTTCTTTTTCATTTTTAAGCTTATATTTGTGTCAGGAATTTTGATGACATCAGAATGTCTATAGTATACTGGGTCATTTTTACAGGTTTGAATGTGAAAGTTAATCCACTGCAGGAATGGCTGTGGAAGCACAAATGTATTTTCTTTTTCTGGATGTATCAGATAGTGGGTGTTTTTTAGACAAATAAACACACAACTTTACAGTACTAAAAGTTTCAGTTGCCTGCCAAGTTTTGTGTTTCAAGAAAGTTTATTGGTGAATGCCAGATAACGGGAAAGAAAATTTTTGATGCTTCAGATATCTCGCTATGCAGAAAGCATCAGAGAAGTAGCAGATTGATATTAGTCTACTTTCGGTACTTTCTGCCAACTCGATTTCANTTCTATAAGGTAGGGCTTTAGTTTTTCACTAGAAGCTCAGCCTAGAGTTGATCGACAGGTTAACCCCGAAATGAGTTGATCGACCGGTTACCCCCCGTAATTGACCCTTAAGCTCGGGGGAATCGGAAACTATTGTATCTTTTCTAAAACGGCACTCTCCCTTGATTTCCACAATAATGTTTGCTTATGAAACCTTTTTTCACGTGGTTCTGGTCTCTTTTCGATTGCTTGACAAAGGGGAACAAAAAGAAAAGCCCTACATAAAGCAGTCTATAGTGTGCAATGCTATCTTTTGAGAACTCAGAAGGAACAGATGATCGGCGAAAACAGTATAATTTCAATTCACCATTAGCATATTGCCCTTATTAAAGCTGATTAAAGAGGAGCATCTTTACATTAGCGCACACATATAATTCATGTTCTTTCCATGGCTGCATGATAAATCAAGTGCCTAAAGGATCAATTTTGCTGACCACAAAACAAGTACTGATCAGACATGCACAAAGATCATACAACATACTTTAGCTGAATTATATTATCTCTGTGGAAATATATATATGTTTGGAGGCTGCAATATACAGTGTTGCTGTTTCCTCAAAACTGAGCTTCACGTACATCATAAAACTATTTGGTTGTATTAACTGAGGGAAAATACAGAAAGGCAACATCAAAACAAGGGAAATCGCAACCTTGTGTAACATAACTATACATCAAGGATCTGGCAGCTAACCAGCTCAACAGATCCACCACTTCTCGATGCAATAACTCTCCACATATTCGCTTCAGATCCTAAAACCAGTTCTGGAACTTCATGTGCAATTTTATTTGATGAGGTTGATGGAGAAGGAACTGAATGATTTTGCCTATCAGCCTGCATGACCATGATATTGTGATTTGCATCTTTAGTGATCACATGGAGCTTTCCAAGAAAACCAGCAAGAAGATAAGGAGACTCAGAATCGTCGTTAATAGGTATATCGCCTTCAATCACTTTCCATGTGTCATCTTGATGATCATAAACTTTTATTCTAGCACTATCTAGAGTAGTAGAAGGATCCAATGCATACAGCTCTCCTTCAACAGTGACACTCAACTTTGTTCCTGCCTGCCTCGCAGGCCAGCCATCTCCCATGCCAACTGGCATTTCAACCCATGCATTTGTTTCGGGATCATACACCTCTCCTCCAACATCAACAAAAAAAGGCCAGCAATACAAACTTTGAGGAACATATAGTTTCCCCTGATAAGATGTCATCCCGGTAGCTATAGGTTTGAGTAGATCAGCAAGAAAAGCAGTGGGTAGCATCTGAGCTTTTGAAAATGGCATGCTCGGGACTTCAGACCAAATACCGGTATGAGGATCAAATACTTCAGCAGATTGAAGGGGAGTAAGTCCACCACGATCCCGAGTAACACCTCCTACTACATAAAGCTTTCCATTTAAGACACCCGCCTTGCAATAAGCTCTCGCAATCGACATGGGACTAACTTCATTCCAAGAGTTTACAGTAGGATCATACCGCCAAACAGATGTCATGGCCGCAGCTCTAAAGAATCCCCCAAGTGCATAGAGGCACCCGTCAACAGCTCCAATAGCACACCCACAAAATGGAACTTGATCCAGAGCATTTTTCCTACCAAGCCAACCCCTTATGGCATCAGCAATTCTGATACTCGAACCCACCATGTTCCACGCCCGAAGTCCAGATAAACCACTTTTAGGTCCATCATTGACTGCCATTGCAGGCATTGGTGGCAACCTTTGCCACTTTATGGAGATTGGATCAAAAGCATACCACAAAAGCTTATCACCGTCGGTCTTTGTCAAGAGATAGAGCCACTCTTCGGTCGTTCCAAGTTCTTTTCTACACCTATAAAGTTCAGAGCTCATCAGAGCAGCTTTCCAGCTCCGTGAAACTAATTTTGCACTTAAGTGGTGTATTCTAGGAAGTCTGGCAAGGATTTGAATAGATATCTCATCGGGTAGACTCGGAATTAATCGTGGACTATGCTCCCAGAAGCTATCTGAAGTCCTTTGTCTCTTGCATGATGCACTTTGGGAACCCTCAATGAGCTCCCCCACATTAGATTTGTTATTACTCCGACTCAATACACCACCCATTAGTCTTTCCCCTTTTTATGCTGCAACCTTGATAACTTGCACCCACCAATTCAATGCATGTTTCTATTAAAATGCCACAAATCCATAAAATTCAGCTAGAATCATAAAGGTGAAGGGGAAATAATGAAAAAGATCAATCAACTAGACCTCAGTCCCAAACTAGTTAGGCTCAGCAATTTTAATCTTCTATTTCCACTATCCTCTGTTCAGGCCTATTGATTCCAATAAGCAAGAAGCAATATTAAACAAAGAAACTTTGGAAAAATGAAGTTTGGACCTAGAAAGGATACAACAAGTCAACAGGGCAAACAAAAAAGGTAAATACAGACTGAAAAGAAATTGGACTAAAAGATTGCATTAAGCTTTCGACAAATTGAAATTCAGCATGAAACAACAGAAATATTAACTAACAAACAGCTGAAAATTACTCTCAGACAGATACGCATCATTCATCAACAAATTCTGCAGGATTTTCACAGCTATTCAAGAAACAAAGTAAGAACCCAAATAGTTAAAAACCTCAAAAATTGAATCTTTATTGCATTAGAATCCTCCAGAAAGTGCCACACCACACCAAATGAAAAGGGGTTGAAGGATCACATCAATACATCAAAACCCATAAAGGAAATCAGAAAATTTCCCAAAAGAAAGAATTGTTACCTATGCAAAGATGAAGAAATAGTTGAAAAAACTGAAAATTAGGGCTTGACTGATGAGCTTTGAAAGCGGTACTATAAGGTGGTGGGGACAAAGGGCCCCGAGGGGAAGGAATTCTCAGAGATAATTGAGGTCTCTTCTACAGCCATTGTCTCATATGCTTTCTGTAAATAACACAGCGCCCGTCGCTGTAGCCTTTGTAGCAGTAGTTAAGGGTTGTTTGGTAGGATGTATTAGCTTAATTCATTTCTTGTTACTGTTTTCCAATTATATATAACTAATATTTTTTTATACATAATAAATTATGGCATTAGAATTACCATAATTTTTAATAAAGACATAATGGCTGTTTAAAATCGTTAATATATAATTAATTTTAATATTACTAATACATCATATTCAGTATTATTTTTATACATCACACCAAACGAAGGAACAAAAATAAAATAAAAGAAAGCTAAAATTCTTTTGCTTCCCTTTTTTAATTACGTATTTGCAATTTTAAATAGACACGAATTATGTGATAATAAAATGATTCGGACTCAAATAAAGAGATTCATATTGTCCCATCATACCAAGTATAATGGAATATTATGTAATTTAATACTATCGTAAAAATAATTAAATTATGATGGATTATTTGAATATTGAATTTGAACTTAACTCTAGTTGAGTGATTCCGAGTTCCGAGGTATTTATATAACTTAGATCCAATTAGTATGTGATTAAGACATATTATTTGGTTGAGGTTGATAAATTCAAGTTGACAACACTGCATTCATATTGCTACGGTCCAGCAAGACATTTTTTTTAATTAAATAATGGAGTATTTGGATAAAGAAGAAAAAAAAACAAAAAAGGTCCTGAAATATCACTCTACAATTAGAAATTGTTTAAAATTATCCTCCGTTATATTATTGGCTCAGAAAAACTCCTGTCGTCTCACTATTCAGACACATATCCCTATCTTGACGGACTGGACACGTGGCAGTCATCCAAAGTTGTTAGTCTTAAATTAGACGTAACATGTCCAATTACCCGCTGCCCGGCCCATAAACTTTGGCCCTCTCCCCCTTTCCATCTAACTCTCCAACTAAACAACACAGCCATCTCCTCCGCCACCATCTTATTTTAATAGCAAAGGTTTTCATCTATAAAAAGTCTGCAAACTTATAATAGAGATAAAGAAATTGAGTTCCAACAAATGACAATTATGATCTAAAGTTAATAAGGAGCTCAAAATCAGTAGAGAGACACACAACGCCAGTAAGGCTCAAATTTAGAAGATAAGAGAGCTTCTCAAATTAACACAACTACCAGCAAAAATCGGAACAGTAGTTCCGGCAACACCACCATCAAACCAAGGCTACATGTAAACACTCTCTGGTCAATAACTAATAAAACAAATATTCAAGATATCAAAACTTTATGCCCTCATAAAAAATGGTAACATGTACAGTATTATTTCCATATAAATGGAAAGTGGTCGGAAAACATAAGAGGCGCCAGAGCTTACTCTTTCCCATCGATCGATTTCGAATTCAGATCTACCTCAAAGATATGAGCAACTACCGTTCCACAAATAAAAGAATTTTACATATTTTAAAAGTTTGATCCCAGGTTCTTCATCCTTTAACTATGGTGGATTCTTCAAAATTCATATTACCAATCTCAGTTGAGTTTCAACAATTTTAGCTCAACAAGGCATAAAATTTAGATTTCGGAATAATATTCAAGTTCAAATTTCGAAAATTATTTGAACCTAAAGATACTCCAAGATTTTTTAACAATTGTGGTTTTCCCTTTTACCTGTAAATTCTCTCCTAAAAGTCTCTTCTTAGGATGTGGATGTGGGGAGAATATGTGACACTGAAGAAAATTTAGGATGTGGGTTTTGGGGGAGCGAGAAGTCAAGAGTATGGGGGGAGGGGGGGAAGGGTACAATAGGGTGGGGTGTGAGTATTTTCTATATAGTCTTTCTTTAATTAAAGGGTACGGGTAGGGTGGGTCAGACCGCGAGTAATTGGGTGGGTCAGATCGTGGGTAATTGGGTGGGTCACATCTAAGTTAAGACCGGATGGACTAACAGTTTTAGATGATTGCTACGTGTCCAGTCCATCGAGATAGGGACATATGTGTCTCAATAGTAAGACGGTAGGGGCTTTTTTGAACCAATAGTATAACAGAGGATAATTTTAAACAATTTCTAATAGTAGAGGGATATTTCAGGACCTTTTCCGAAAAAGAAAAAAAAAAGCACCACTAGTAGTATACAATAATCTTTTTCTTAAATGATATTCCTTCTTAGAAGAAGCTTAACTTAAGCTGTTTTTATTGTGGAACTACGCATCATTTTTAAGAAAAGAATCTCTTAAAGCTGTTAAAGTTTTTCTAATATAAACATATAAACAATGAAGAAGAGTACATAAAAATTAAAGTAAATAGAGTAAAAAAAACACACGCCGGTACATTTAGTTTATGTTGGACCACGTCACATTAATTGTTAAACAATTCTTAGGCGTCTTACTTTATTACTAATTCGTTACTTTCAAGATCTCCAGTTTTTTAATTTTTAGAATTATGATATGAATAATGCTCCTTTAGCAGGCGTTCGTCATTAATTAGAACAATAATGAAAATGACAAATGATTAATGATAATATTAATAATTCTCTTGTGGCATTAAAAAATATATAAGAACAATCCATGACTAATATCTATACGTGTTTTGTGATAACCTCAGCCACACTTTGCATCTTGACTCCATATTTTTACCTAATCCAATCTTACGTTTTCTTATCAAACTTTTTTTTTTTTTTTTTTTTCCTATTTTTTCCCCAAATATGAGAAGTTTTCGTTAAAAGCGAAAAAATAAATAAATTGTAGGGTCATTGTCTTAACTCTCTCAACACCCCCAGATCAGCCATGAACTTGATGTTTTAATGGTAGGTAGTTGGTAGTTCACACTTATGGGGCAATTTCACAATATTGAGTAATTAAATTGCTACCTAAAAGTATTGTCTGCTAATATAAATATTTGAAGCAAAAAAAGTAATGTAAACCATCGATATTGTAGTAAAAGGTTGTTGTTTGTTGTATTAGTTTCTATTCATAGAAGAATTACTAGTTTCTATTGCATAATGGTAACATCTAAGAGATTCAACTAGTCTGCTTTTGTTCTTCAACCCCTCACCCACTTTCAAACCTACCATTCATGTTCCTTATCCGGATCCAGAATTTCAAACTTTATGAGTTCTAGATTTTAGAATGACAACGTCAAATACAAATAATTGGATTTTAAATTTAATATTTGTTCTTATTTAATGAATTTCTTAATATAAATATACTATTTAAGCAAAAGTTACTAAGTTCGACCGAACCCGTAATCAGGCTTCTAGCTCCGCCCCTACTTCTCCGTACTTAAACTTTTTTTTCTTCTTCAGCCTTGACAATACACGAACAAAGATGAATGAATTGGATTATATGTTTCAAAGAAAGCGAAAAAGGAAAAAATGACTGGCTTGAAGTTCATACAACAGAAAAATTTAAGGGAAAAATGACCGTAGACAATAAATTGCGTCGAGAAAATATAATCAAAACCGAAAAATATCGTAATAATTGTAGTATTTTATTTCAAATATTTGAGTGTTATAATCTCTATGAATCTTCTGATTCTTCTTTTCAACGATAAATAAAAGAGCCTCCGAGCTTAATCTTGAATTCTATTTTATTTTAATCCAAGTGCTTGAAGCTTGATCTTGATCTTGACGTACTTTTAATCCAAGGGCTTGCATTTTGTTCTTCAATCTTCGTCTTGATATTTTAATCCTTAGAATACTTGAATGCTTGTAACTTTTAGAGCAATCCGCAGTGTTTGATCCACGAGCTCCCACTTGCTTCTTGTTATAACTTCTGGTGTCTTTTCTGAGTTATGAAGACCCCTATTTATAGTTGTGGGAGGGAAGAGTTATGATAAGAACAAACTCTTTCCGACCAATCAAATTGAAGTGTGACATGACTGTATTTGATTGGCCAGAACATGTCACTTACACGTTTGGCGCGATTTTCATTGGCCATTTACTTTGACTTTGCATGTCTTGTCGTTCTAACACGTGGCATGATCCTATTGGCTCTTCCGCTTGACTTTGTGTGTCACGTCATTTGGCACGTGCACCAAAATGGGTCTTTAGGAAAATGACATTTTGGGCTTAATGAAATGGGCTAATCACTTTATTCCAATTAAATGGGCTAGCCCAAAGGATTCAAAATTATTTATTTAATCAATATATATGTATTGGACTTAATTCAATTATATTAGCCCATAATATTTATTTATACTAGTATATTTATAATATAGTCCAAGTTATTTATTGAATTTGAATCCAATAAATTTTATATGCTTACAGTGACCATCGAATTAACAAGGGCACAACCACACACATGCTGAAATAATACTATTGACCAATGTTTTTCAAGGTAATTACCACAAAATAATTAATACTACAATTTTCTAACAACAAAAAATAGTAACTTTTTAATAGGCCAACATTATGCATGGAACTAAAACTTGGATATGATGAGCATATGAATGAAACTAAAACTTGGATATGATGACAAACTTGGATAAAACTTCTGAAAAATAAAATAGAATTATTTAATTAATTTTTGACAATGGAATGACATATGTATCTTTTAAATACATGTTAGGCCTATCTCTTTGCACAAAGAGGTCCCCACATATTAGGACGCGCTATTATTTGTTATGCTTTGGAATATGTCATTTGCTTTGCTTGCTTACTTGCTGTGAATACCTAATTTTTGCATGCTTTTAATACTAGTATTTGGATGATTTTAATTGCTTGTGCATTTTTATTTGCATTCCTTCATTAAAAATACCAAAAATATTTTTTACCTTTTATTTGTATATTTTAGTTTTGTATCTTTAAATTATATAAACCAAAAAGATTTTTTCTTTTACTTGTATGCTTTGCTTTAGGACTAAATAAAATAATTAGGGGGTTAAGAGTTTGGGCTATTGTATTTTTAATTAAAATTGAGCCAGATTGGCCCAAAACTTGAGCCCAATTGGGCCAGCCTGGTCCAATAAATGGCCTGCCAAGACCTGGTCCAAAACGACGTAGTTTCATGATTAAACTACGTCGTTTCATCAAGTAAAACCAAGACTCCATCCTACCCGTCCATTCCTACTTGATCCAACGGCTCAAGATCAATCTCCCACCCAGGTATTTAAACCCCTAAATCCCCCAAAATTTTGCCCTATTTCCCTTATCCCCCTTCTTCTTCTTCTCTATTCTAACTCTCCCCTTCCTTCTTCAAGACCTAGCCGCCGCCGCTTCTCTCCATGGCGGCACCACCGGCGGCCGTCGTCCAAACCACCCCGAAATCTCACCATACAATCCCCACAACCTCCTCTTTCCAAATCTCCAACCCAAACCCCTCAAAACTAGCTCAAGCTCCATGAATTTTAGATCTAAAAAAACCTAGCCGCCCCCCTTTTCTCAAATTCGTGAAGTTCTGGCCACCTCCACCCCACAACACATACATGAATGGACAGAGCTCCGAGATACCTATGCTTTCTCCCTAATTTCACACACAAACACCACCGTCCACCGCCGCCAGCCGCCTCACTGCCGCCTCACCGCCGCCTCGCCGCCTTGCTATCATTCTGCGGCCTCCGTGTCTCTCTGCACACTGGCCTTAAAGCAAGGTTTTGTCGTCGATTTCCATCGAAACTAGCCTCCAATTCCCCGGAGTCATGGTTTCGAGGAAAATCGACAATGGAATCTTGCTCGAGCCGCGCCACTGTCCCCCTACTGTTTCACTGCCTCACCGTCGCTACGCCACTAGTGTATGAACACTCAAATTCGGTAAATCTCAAACTTTGAATGTTTTGAATTTTCTATTCCTTTATCGTTTTGTCGTAGTTTTCGTTGTAGTGTAAATGTTGTTAACAATCATTTCAATTAGCTTTCAGTCTAGTTTTTTATTTTCATTTCCGTTTTAACTGAATTTGTTATTCTACTTTACCTCATCATTGATATGTTTTGGCTTTACGTTAGCTGTTTGAGTTCTGATTTCATATGTAGTATTTCTGATTTCGTTTTTGCTTAAAGTCATGAGTTTCATTAATGTCTTCACTTATCAATGCATCACTTTTTTTTTAATTTAGTCGTTAGGTTCTAAGTTTCTTCTAGTTGAGTATTAGTTCAATTATTGAGTCTAGTGATGTGTTCTTTCTATCTTAGGATTGGTTTAAGTCACATGGTTGGTACTGATTTTGTTAAAAGTTGAAGAGTAGATATGTTTGGTCATGAGAGTAGGGTACTTGTGTGGTTGTTTTTACTGTTTAGAAGCTGTTGGGAGTATGCTGCCCCTGTTACTGTTTGGCAATAGGAAAAATTGTCCTTGAGACAGATTTTTGAACCAAAAGTTTGTCCTTTGAATAGTTAAGGCAGAATTTTGGTGGAAAATATGTCCTATGGACAGATTTTTGGTGAAAATATGTCCTATGGATAGATTTTTAAATCATGAATACATTGCCTCTTCTCTTATAAGACACACAATCTATCACACATGGAGGGCAAGGCTGGATACACATCATGACTCTAAAAAAGGCACATCTTTTACACTTATATTAAAAAGGTCTTTTACATTTTGAAAAGGAAGGAAGAAAGACACCACTTGAGAACTGAGCATCCAAATAAAATATGATTTGAAATGTGAGGGCTGTTGAGTGAGTATACAGAAGGCAAAAATTGTCCAAAAAAAAAGGGGGCGAGGGGGGGGGGGGGTT